>JAAROE010000417.1:0-51941 GCA_036365135.1 Miichthys miiuy | reverse complement strand
GTCTCTGTCTGGGAGACTGTCTGTCTCCTCTGTCTGTCTGAGACTGTCTCCTGTGTCTGGTCATTCTATCTGGAGTGTTCTGTCTGGGAGACTGTCTGTGTCTACTGTGTCTGTCTGTTGTCTGTCTGGGAGACTGTCTGTGTCCTCTGACTGAGACTGTCTGGAGATCTGTCTGTGTCTCCCAGTCTGTGTCTCTGTCTGTGTCAAATTCTCTGTCTGGGAGACTGTCTGTGTCTCTCTGTCTGCCTGTGTTCTGTCTCCTGGGAGACTGGGTTCTGTCACTGTCATTCCAGTTCTGTCTGTGTGTCTGACTGGGAGACTGTCTGGGTCTCTGTCTGTCTGTGGTCTCCTCTCTGTCTGGGAGACTGTCTGTGTTTCTGTCTCTCTGGGTCTCTGTCTGGGAGACTGTCTGGAGACTGTCTGTGTCTCTGTCTGCCTGGTCTCTGTCTGGGAGACTGTGTCTGTTGTCTCTGTCTCTGTCTGGGAGACTGTCTGGGTATCTGTCTGTCTCTCTGTCTGTCTGTGTCTCTGTCTGGGAGACTGTCTGTCTGTCTGTCTGGACTGGGAGATCTGTCTGGGAGACTGTCCTGTCGAGACTGTCTGTGTCTCCTGTCTGGGAGACTGTCTGTGTTCCTGTCTGTGTCTGTGTTCTGTCCTGGGAGACTGTCTGGAAGTCTGTGTCTGTGTCTCTGTCTGGGAGAGACTGTGTCTGTGTCTCTGTCTGGGAGACTGCCTGGTCTGTCTATCTGGAGAGTCTGTCTGTCTCTGTCTCGGAGACTGTCTGTGTCCTGAGTCATTTTTCTGAGTGTCTGTCTGGGAGACTGTCTCTGTGTCTCACTGTCTGTGTTTCTGTCTGGGAGACTGACTGTGTTCTGACTGGGAGACTGTCTGGGGAGACTGTCTGTCTCTGTCTGTGTCTCTGTCTGTCTGGGGTCTCTGTCTGGGAGACTGTCTGTCTCTCTGTCTCGAGACTGTCTGTGTCTGAGTCATTTATCTGAGTGTCTGTCTGGGAAGACTGTCTGTGTCACTGGTCTGTGTTTCTGTCTGGGAGACTGACTGTGTTCTGACTGTGAGACTGTCTGGGAGAGACTGTCTGGCCCTTCTGTCTGTGTCTCTGTCTGTCTGGGTCTCCTGTCTGGGAGACTGTCTGGGGAGACTGTCTCAGACTGTCTGTGTCTCTGTCTGCCTGTGTTCTGTTCTGGGAGAGACTGTCTCTATATCCCTGTCTGTCTGTGTCTCCACTGGGAGATGTCTGGTCCCTGTCTGTCTGTGTCTCTGTCTGGGAGACTGTCTGTCTCTCTCTGTCTCTCTGGTCTCTGTCTGTGAGAGACTGTCTGGGAGACTGTCTGTGTCTCCTTTCTGTCTGTGGGTCTCTGTCTGGGAGACTTTCTGACTCTCTCTGTCTGCTCTGGGAGACTGTCTGGGTATCTGTCTGTCTCTCTGTCTGTCTGTGTCTCCCCAGTGTCTGGAGACTGTCTGTGTGTCTGACTGGGAGACTGTCTGGGAGACTGTCTGTGTGTCTCTGTCTGGAGACTGTCTGTATTCTCTGTCTGTGTCTCTGTCTGAGACTGTCTGTCTTCTCTGGTCTCTGTCTCTCTGTCTGGGAGACTGTCTGGGAGACTGTCTGTGTCTCTTTCTGTCTGGGTCTCTGTCTGGGAGACTTTCTGTTCTCTGTCTGTCTGGGAGACTGTCTGCATCTGTCTGTCTCTGTCTGTCTGTGTCTCTGTCTGGGAGACTGTCTGTGTGTCTGACTGGGAGACTGTCTGGAGACTGTCTGTCTGGGAGACTGTCTGTGGTCTCTGTCTGGGAGACTGTCTGTGTCTCCCTGTGTGTCTGTGTTCTGTCTGGGAGGGACTGTCTCAAAGACTGTCCTGTGTCTCTGTATGGGAGACTGGGTTCCTGTGGTCTCTGTCTGGGAGAATGTCTGGTTCTGTCTGGGAGACTGTCTGTTCCTCTGTCTCCGAGAGACCTGTCTTCTGTCTGTCTGAGCATTTATCTGAGTGTCTGTCTGGGAGACTGGTCTGTCACTGTCTGTGTTTCTGTCTGGGAGACTGTCTGTGTTCTGTCTGGGAGACTGTGTCTCCTGTCTGGGAGACTGTCTGTGTCTCTGTCTGGGAGACTGTCTGTGTCTCTGTCTGTCTGGGTCTGTCTCTGGGAGACTGGTCTGGGGAGCACTGTCTGGGAGACTCCTCTGTGTCCCCTGTCTGTATGGGCTTCTGTGTGAGACTGTCTGTGTCTCTGTCTGGATGGGTCTCTCTGTCTGGGAGACTGTCTCTCTGGGTCTCTGTTTGGGAGACTGGGTCTGGGAGACTCTCTGGGTGTCTCTGTCTGTCTGGGTTTCTGTGTGGGAGACTGTCTAGAGACTGTCTGTGTCTCTGTCTGTATGGGTCTCTGTCTGGAGACTGTCTCTCTGTGTCTCTGTTTCTGAGACTGTCTGTCTCTGACTGGGAGACTGTCTGGGTCTCTGTCTGTCTGGGTCTCTGTCTGGCCCCCTGTCTGTCTGTGTCTCTGTTCAGGAGAGACTGTCTCTGGTGACTGTCTGTAGATCTCTGTCTGTCTGGGCTCTCTGTCTGTGTCTCTGTTCTGGGAGACTGTCTGGGAGATCTATCTGTGTCTTCTGGATCTGGAGACTGTTCTGTGAGACTGTCTGGGTCTCCTGTCTGTCTGGGAGACTGTCTCGGAGACTGTCTGTATCTCTGTCTGTGTCTCTGTCTGTCTGGGTCTCTGGGTCTGGGAGACTGTCTGTGTCTCTGTCTGTCTGGGTCTCTGTCTGGGAGACTGTCTGTGTCCCTGTGTCTCTGTCTGGGAGACTGTCTGTGTCTCTGTCTGTCTGTGTCTCTGTTCCTGGGAGACTGTCTGTGTCTCTGTCTGGGAGAATGTTTCTGTCTGAGACTGTCTGTGTATCTCTGTCTCTGTCTGGGTCCCTCTGTCTGTCTCTCTCTGTGTCTGTCTGTGCATAATTTTGTTCTTCATTCTTACCTCATTTTTGCAGTTTCTATTTTCTCCTTTAACACCTCCGGTTTGTTATACTAAAACTCCCTTCCTTTGGGAAACCCTACCTCAACTCACACATAGAAAATGGTACTATATCTTTTTCATCCTTTGACAACATGGAGAATCAGGACACTCTCACAATCTTGGACCCAGACGACCCCATTTTCCCTTAGGAGTTCATGCGCCTTTAATCTTAGAAACATCTTCCTAAAATGTCCAGTTTTGCTGGTAACTGACTGACCTATCCTGATGTGTTGTATTTTAATCTCATACCTGAGATTTTCCTGTAGAGTACTTACTACTTTTGTCTCTAAATGTGACCAGAATAATATTTTTCTTCATAGTTCAAGGACTGATTGACTCAATCAGAAATCGCTTTCTTAGCTTCATTTAACAATTGAAAATTTGCTTACCCTGAATTTAGGATGTTTTCTGTTGATTTGAGTTCGTTGACCTTGAGGTGACAGCTTCTAGATCCACGGAGAGGGTTCTCCGTCTCGAATGAACTGAGGTGGAGGTGAGACAAATTTGAACAGTCTCAGATGGCCAGTCACCTTCTCCGGGTCCTGAGCAATCAGCCTGAGATCCCACTTCTGACACCAAGTTTTCTGGAAAACACCCACCAATACATAAAAATAAAGATCTTGAGTCAATCAATTGGTCTTAAAGGTTTTGTCATTTTATTCTTGCAAGTGGAACAGTTCTACAAATGCACAAAACGTCTGCAGAATATGTTCAGAGTGGGGCAGTCCCACGCTGATTCTTATTCACTTCTAGGAGTATTTCTCATTATTATGATTTACTTATCTGTCACAGGTGGATACAACGGAACGTACTCATCACTATCAAATCTCACTAACAAGCTCTGCCTTACTGCGGTGAACCAAGGTCAAGTTTATACATCAAACAACAACTATACAGCTGCTACAACTTGTATAAATGATTTGACAAAAGTCAAAGGTACTACTGAGTAAAACCAAACAAGACTATAAGGCGCACAGTTTTATACTTAAAACCTTCAGAATATTACTGAGATCAAACATGGCTGTATATGGTTATGAAAAAGGACACACAATCATGTAATATAAATTTTCCATTACACCCTGCTTTCCATTTCTCCACATAGTCTGACTGAAGGCTGACTGGAACCTGACTCTGTGTACAGTCCAAACAGTATGTCAACTGGAAGCCTAGGTGATCTCCCAAACAGAAGATAGAATGGTGAGTAACCTGTCACTTCACAACGGGTACAGTTTTAGGCATAAACAAGTTTGTTCAGAGACTCTTTGCATCGGTCGAGGTGGAGGAAATCAACATTCTGAGTTCAAATGGCTGTGTCCTCACACTAATCCCACAATACAATACGATACACGATATTCAGCCAACGATACGATTCGATACAAGTCTACAGCTTGCAAATGCTGGACAAAATGAATCTGATTTTTGTCATATCACACCTCAAACAGTACTAGTGAAGAGTTTTGAGTGAAAATGTTATTTTCAATCCCTTTGCCTGACATATATATGCAGTTTTTCAACCAAGTATGTGAAGAACAATAAAATAATGCCCTTTTAATACAAAAGGTCCCATGCTTTTGCCTCATTTTCTCAGGCATGCCACTTAGCAAAGCAAAGACCTCCAGAATTTATTCTGGATGTATTTCTAAGGTTATTTTGTCACTCTGCAGTCACTTTGGGCCCTCTGTCACTCTGCTCTGTGTGCTCCTGACCCTGTACTTTCTCTCTCTCTCTGTTGTCCCTCCTCCACAAGACCCCAGAGTCCTTTGATTGGCTAGATATGTCATAGATACCATATCCACTGATTGGTTGAAAAAGAGTAGTCTGCCTAGTAACGCTTTGTCCATTCGTTGACTGCTTTTCAGTCTGAACATCTATTTTTCAATTGGTCTTTACGCTGTGATAGAACAACAAGGAAGACAGACACAAACCGCACATCTCCGTCAAAAACACATCTCTATTATAAACCATTTCGGAAATATTCATAGATATGAAACTTAGACTTTTCGCCAATCCTAAACCCTGGTGGGAGCACTTGTGCTTTAAGCATGAAGGTGCTGGATTTATGTATGTCGCCATTCTCTTGAATCTCTCACTCTGGCTGCATAAACAGGAAGAGGAAGACGTCAGGCCTGTGTAAAGAGAGTATCTAGATGGGTAACTTGTTAGAAATGCTCTACAGCGAGACTATGGCTGTAGAGAATCTGTAAAGAGAGTATCTAGATGGGTAACTTGCTAGAAATGCTCTACAGCGAGACTAGTGGCTGGCTGACCTAATCGCTCTTCCTGCAAAGCCAACGGGAAATGGGCAGCGAGCAGAGTGCCAGGCGAACACAGGGATTTGAATGGGACTTAATGTATCGATATTTATGCTGAAAATCGATACTTCTGGGGAAAAAAATATCGATATATATCGCAGGTTCGATAAAATTGCTCAGCCTTAGTCCACAATATTCGCTAAGGGAGCTCTTATTTCATGGTATGGCTTTTCGCTTGAGACAGGTGCAAGCTTTTGTCACATAGTGCTCAATGTCAGACTGCATATAGGGCAGAAAAAGCATTCACATGCTAGAGATACTGTGTGGTCAGCACCTTGGTGTCCCATGTTACTGTGCAGCTCTGAACAGGCATTTTGTCTTTAGGTTGAATTCTAGCTCTCTAGCTAGGCGGTTTGGAGCCTGACAGTCTGACTGCACGAGACAGATGCATTGGTCAGATCTTTGTGCATCTCTTAGTTTATCTGTTTATTAGTGGTTTCAGTGGAGACTGACATACATACAGCTGAAAATGACAGGGTTGCTCTTGAACCTCAACTGCTTGTATTGTGGCAGCGATGGTGTCAGGTGGCAACCTCAGAACATTCTCTCATCAGTGACTCTGCATCCAATGGCATCCTTGACAAAGCATCTGCGCCACTGTCTCTTCCTGGTCTGAAGTGGTGGTTCAGTTTTGCAGTGGACAGGATGTACATGAGCAGGTTATTGTCACTATACACAGCGAAGGTTGGAGCATAGTACAAATAATCTCAAACTTACATACTATATATTTGCCTTGATGGGATGCATCAGTGTGAACTATGAACGGCTGAGTGAAATCAGGGAACCCTAACACTGGTGGATGGAGTAAAAGTCAATCAGCTGTTCAAGTGCCTGCTGGTGCTGTGATTGGCTTGTTCGAGGGCACAACATGAATTTTTGAATTTTTTCAACATTTTCTTTGTTTTTGATTTTCTGTCAGAGATCTCATTTGAATTTGCTTTCAAGAGAGCCTACAGACAACTGGCCTTTCTGGAAAAGTCTTTAATGTACTGCCTGTAGTAGGTAAGTAGGCAAGCATTTTTCTGAGCTGACCCACATTCTGTGGTCTGATGGCTTTGCCCCAACTGCTTCAAAATTGGTTGGATCAACTCTACTACCTGTGCAGAGACTATTCTCCCAAATGAATGACACTCTAATCTAAGCATTTGTCTAACTACCTGTCTCTGTTCTTCAGTAGCATTACATGGGGTCTGGCAGGTAACAGTCATAAAGGTTTGTACTGTGCCAAATATAGTGCGCCTGGCAAACAATGTCGTGGTCAGCTTAGAAACATCAACAGTGATGATTGGAAAAGCACCTTTCTTGACTCTGACTAGTGTGTCATAGAACTCAAGACTATCTGGCCACTGGGGGTTCAGATCTGGCTGAAACAACATGGTCATGTCATCGTTAAAGGGCTGTGCAGCTACACGACACTCATTATGAATGCTACTGTGTTTTGGTACTGCAGCCATCTTTTTCTTTGTTTTCACTGCATACT
Organism: Miichthys miiuy; assembly: GCA_036365135.1. Lineage (NCBI taxonomy): Eukaryota > Metazoa > Chordata > Actinopteri > Sciaenidae > Miichthys > Miichthys miiuy. The sequence goes on along the minus strand of JAAROE010000417.1, from coordinate 45,131 downwards.
CATCTACCTGTTCTGCACTAACAGCCTGTATAAAAGCTCTCACCTTGTTTCTTTTGAGACTTGGGAAAGATTTCTTCACAGCACTGTACTGTTTGGTCTTATCAGTCTTTGCCAAGATATCCTCAATGACATTAAAACCTATGATGGGATGGGACAGGTGATAGCCTTTATCATAAGCATTGGAATCAGCAGCTCATTTGTTTGGTCAGTTTCTGAGGCGAGCCGAAGGTTATCTCTATCCATCCCAGATAAGGCATTTCAGTTTCACTGGCTATGGTTAACACCTTGTCGCCTGTGGTAGCCCTCTCTCATAAAAAGGGCCCTCTTGATGGTCTACCTCTGATTTTACATCCAGCTTGGAAATGTTCTCCACCCGCATCGGTAGCAGTGTGTACAACATTTATCTGATCTGGTCTGCTGGCAGACAAAGCACCATGAGCAGAGTGGTTGGTGTACAGGCGAGGCATACTGGGGCAGTGTTGGAGCCGGTGCTTGGGCTGGCTCTGGCTGCTATAAAACTGCAGCTGGGGAACTGGCTGGGGTCTCTACCTGGCATCCTCGCTGAAGGTTGGTCATAGGACTGGGACTGAAACATAGGCTGTGTAGTGTCTCTTTGTAGACACTAGGCAGTGTCTACAAAGAGAGTAGGCACTTTGTAGATGGTGGAACTTCTGACTGGACTACACTTAAACTTGTAGCTGGCTGTGGGGTGCTACTCTTTTAATTCTTTTTTGCCACATTTGCGCAGGCAATGTTCAACCTCTCCAACAAAAGTTGGACTAGGCAATACTTAAGCCCTGATTCTGACTCTTGGGATGTGAATAATTTATACAAAAGACATTGTAAACAGTTAGACAAACAGTAAAAGTACATTAAAAGTACATTAACACATCATTTAAACGAAAGTACAAAATATGTCTTTCATGTCCATGTGTTAAAATTACGGCTTTCTGATTCAATGTATGTTAGGAAGGGCTGCCATATCTTGTAGAAGGTGTTTAACGAACCTTTCAAGAAAGAACCTAAGGGAAGAGTGAGACCATTTCAGAAGAATAAGTCTTCGAGCAAGTAAGGTGGAAAAGAGAGCAGGAGGGGTTCGAGCACAATAGTTTGGCCTGTTACTTTACTAATTACAAAAATAGCAGCCCAGAACTCTGATAGTAGAGGGCAGGATAAAACATGTGGCCAAAGTAAAGCCGGGCATACACTGTATGATTTTTGAAAATCTTGTAGTTGATACCATCACACACTGTACAGTAATTGTCTCACGATGTACAGCCAAAGCTCACGATTTATGTACTCACACTGTACGGTCCGATCATCGAACACGACCAGAGAGCTCACACTGTGCGGGTGAAAACTGCCTGTCGGCCCTGCTGACTGTCCTGTCTATTGACAGCTGTCAATAAAGATTTATTTGAAAGCACCGACGCCGTTATTAGCAACATGCTAGACAAAAAGAAGCAGGCTGCCCTAATGATTGCTGTGGTACTGTGCGCTGAAAGTTCTAAAGCAGAGGCGCCGCGCATCTGGACTCGGACATGGCTCAGCAAACGGGACAGTATGGGTTGTCCATTTTACAGCAGGGATTGGAGGTTTTACTTTTAACTTGATAACAAACACTATGCTAAAATTCCTGTTATCTACGCTTTGACCATACCGGTCGTGGTAGCTGTAGGAGGAAACGTTGTCCAGGTACTCATGTTGTTGCCACATCTCTATCAATCTTGCCTCCATATTTTCATGCCACCAACATGTCGCCATGGTGACTATCACTTTGCGCAGGCGCGCTGAGGAGAAATGCCCGGCTGGCTGGGCTCTGCTTCCACTGTGCGAAAGAATTTGTCGGCCGACCAAAATTTCTGACATATCTGAAATTCGTCCGACGGTGGTTCGGGAACAGATAATCGCCCACGCATTCCCCTGTACACTGTACGGGAAAAGACACCGACGAAACGGAAAACGGGCCGTAAGGCTCTCAAAAATCGGTCAAAACGCTTAAGCTGGTGACTGTCTACATCTATTGCATTTGTCAGTTCTGTCAGGAGAGATTTTGGACAGTTTGGCATTAGTGAAGTAAACTCTATGCAGAACTTTTACAGTAAAAGACTATGCCTCACATAAATAGAATATGAGAGAACACTATTTAGCATCTCCTCCCACTGTTCATCAGATAACGGAATCCCAAGGTCCTGGACCCAAGCAGCTCTCAGGAGTTCAACCGGTTTGGAGACAGTGTAAGCTGTTGCCAAATCCGAGAATGAGGAAACACCATCAATACCTTGTTAAACTTACAACCCCAATTCAAAAAAAGTTGGGATGTAAAATGTAAATAAAAACAGTATGCAATGATTTGCAAATCTCAAACCTATATTTTATTCTCAATAGAACATAAACAAAATATCATGTGAGACATTTTAACATTTCATGGAAAATATTAGCTCATTTTGAAATTGATTTTGGGATTTTGGGAGAAGAATGTTGTCCCTTTCTTGTCTAGTGCAGGATTCTAACTGCTCAACAGTCCTGGACCTTCCGGATTTTTGTTTTATAATGCACCAAATATGTATTGGTGAATGGTCTGGACTGCAGGCAGGCCAGTTCAGCACCCATACTTCTTCTTCAAAGCCATGGTGTTGTGAAGGATGCACTATGTCAGGATCGCAAATAAGTTTGACACGGACCAATTTTTTCTGACAATTCCATCGCAGCCATGACCATGCTTTCCTACTTGAAAAAAAAAGGTTTTCTATTTTTTGTATTATATTAAAACTAAACGTTATTTAACTTTAAAATGCATTTAATTTAATTTAAAACATAAATTTGCTTCTATGTGCTGTTATTAGGCCCACTGGTGCATCTCCTGGCCTGTCATGAAACAGGCAACCTGCCCTAGCAACCTGCCATAACTAATGTATACAATTGCCAGTTTTTATGTTTTGATGTGTAAATCATTAGCTGAAGATTGCTAGTTATCGACGCAAAATGTCGCTAAAAGCCATGAAAAGAAAAGTTGATTCCAATGCAGGACTTACAAAGAAGAATGGAAGCAAAGGTATGCGTTCATCCTGCCTGCATTTATTAATGCCAAGTCGACGCGGTCTCATTTGCAACGAGGTTGTTGCAGTTTGTAAAGAATACAATATTATAAGACACCACGAGACAAAGCATTGCCACTTAAAACGCATATCCTCTCGGACAGAGAGCGCGAACACAGAACATACTTTTAACACTTTTATTTTCCACAGGTTACAGCACGCACATGCCAATTAGCGCTCCAACCTGTGCGCAAGTAAAGAGGCTGCAAGGATGTTCTGGTTCCTGTCTTGTCACATTACTTTTCAATAAATGTTGTGAAATCTGTGGAATTGTTGTATTTTTGACAGAAAACATGAGGTTTAAAAGATATATATATTATATATAAAATATATAATCTATATATATAAAATATATATATTTTAAAATAAATCAACGCCATCTAGCGGGCCAGATATAATTGATGGCGGGCAGTTTTGGCCTCGCGGGCCACTAATTGCCGACCCTGCACTATGTGGTTTAGCATTGTCTTGCTGAAATATGCAAGGCTCTCCTGAAAGAGACGTTGTCTGGATGCGAGCATATATTGCTCTAAAACTCTATGTACTTTTCAGCATTGATGGTACCTTTCCAGATGTGTAAGCTGCTGACGACATAGGCACTAATACAACCCCAAGTTGGATGGTCCTTCTCCTCTTTAATGCGCAGGACACAGTGCCCATGGTTTACAAAAAGAATTAAAATTTTTGTTTGATCTGACCTCAGAACAGTTTTCCATTTTTCCTCAGACCATTTAAATGAGCTTTGGCCCAGTGAAGACGGCGGCATTTCTGGATCATGTTCACAGACACTTCTTTGCATGATACAGCTTTAACTTGCATTTGTGGATTGCACAACGAACTGTGTTCACAGACAGTGATTTCCAGTCGAGAATCATGCCCATTTTTAATGCAGTGCCACCCAGGGCCCAAGATCATGAGCATCCAGTTTTGACCTTTGACGTTGTTCTTTGCGCACAGAGACTCCTGATTCTCTGAATGTCTGATGATATTTTACACTGTAGATGGTGGGATCTTCAAAGTCTTTGCAATTTTACGTTGACAAACATTTTTCTGAAATTGTTACACAATTTTTATACGTTTGTATGCCCATCTTTATATCTGAGAAGCTCTGCCTCTCTGAAATGCGCCTTTTATACCCAGTTATGTTACTTACCTGTTGCTAATTAACCTGAGCCATGGGCTAATATTTTCCATGAAATGTTAAAATTTCTCAGTTTTAACACGTGATATGTTGCTTATGTTCTATTGGGAATAAAATTAAGTTTGTGATTTGCAAATCATTGCATTCTGTTTTTATTTACATTTTACACAGTCCCAACTTTTTGAAATTGGGGCTAACAGCATAGAGTGTATCACATTTTCAACTTGTCACACTCGCACAGAAACAAGTAGAATATGATATATAGTTTATGGCAATCGTTTCACTCATGTCTGACCTCAGTTTGTGCAAAAAGTAACCTTTTTCTTTTCAATTAATTTCTGGCTGTGTCTGATTGACTTGTAATAGTAAATTCAATTTCTTTGTTTCAACCACTAGAGACGCACAACCTCCCCTTCTTAACATAAGATACCAGGTCCTTTTGTTTTTGTAAATTGTGATGCCTAGACTCAACTTTGCACCTAAATACAAGATCCTGCAGGATACCTCAGGTGTAAACACACCAACGGGGCCGGCGCCAATACTTGCAACAGACAGAAGGGGGTGGAAACACTTCCTAAAGGGCATCTCCTTGAGCAGACAAAGGGATGTGAAAGGAGTCGCCCTCAGGTATAAATATCTAGGTGTCCCCATATTCGGGTCTTTTCTCCACCTTTGACCGCTCGCGTGTTGAACTGACCTTTCTTTGCAAAGAAAATAAAACCTTGTCCGCGGCAGAAGTCTCTATTTCATTCTTCACCAGCAGCAGAGAAAATTTCACAACAGACTTAATGTATTTAAGCGTTAATTTAGATTTAGCTGCCATTCTCTTTCAAATTCATTGTTAATCAAGTTTCTTGCTTAGAAATATGTAAAATGGGATATATTTTATGACAAACCTGGATCTCTGACTTCAGTTTGGGCCAAAAGGACATTGTTCTTCATGTTTCTCACTGTGTGATATCTAGATTTAGCTGCCATTCTCTTTCAAATGCAGTTGTTGGCTCAGCAAGAAACAAGCAACAGTTGTACTTTCAGAAGCAGAGTATGTTGCACTGAGCCAAACAGCACAGGAATGTACCTGGCTTAAACGACTACTGATGATGAATGATGCTACGCCGCGTGATCCTGGAGGACAACCAAGGAGCCATTGCAATCAAGAAGAATCCAGTTGATCATTCAAGGACTAAACACATAGACATTTGCTACCATTACATCTGTTAATGTGTGCATAATGCGCAGAACTGCAATATTGCCAATACAAATGACATGAAGGCAGATATCTTGACCAAGCCACTAACAAGACAAAAGTTTCAGTATCTCAGGAGTGAGATTGGGCTTTGCACTATTTAATTTAGTTTACAGTAACAGGCCTATTGTTTAGAACATGTTAAGAAAACTGTACGCAAGGGGGAAAAAAAGGAGTAAAAAAAATGTATCTTTAAAATTTAAGGTCTGCTAGTTTAAGTGTTAATAAGACTTATTGTTTAGACATTATTTGCGCAGTTGAACATTGCACTTAAGTAATATCAGCCTATATTAGTGTAAAAAGCCCTAATGCTATTGTAAAATTCAGTGGGAGTTGTTGTAATAATGTAATTCTGACAATAATAGAGTTGCACAATACCCACTGTACCCACGGTGCCAATTCATAGGGTTCCTACTATACTAAAAATTCTACACAACGGTACTATCGTGGATTACTATACTCGTGCCAGTTTCGCTACATAGCGGCCGCTCTACTCTCCTCCCAGCTTCTCACTGCATACTACTCCCTTGTAAACAAACCCACATGACAACTACAGCTGCTGAATGATTGGCTGTCCGCCTGTCTGTTACTGTAGCTGATTGGCTGTTCGTGTCTCCATGGTGACAGCTCCGCTTTGATAGAAATTCGCTTCAAAACAAACAAGCTAAAGTTCTGTCTCGCTCAGACGTGTGCACGGCTTACAGTCACAAACACGACAACACACTCACCATGGCAGAAGCACCAGGCGCGTTGTCAGTGGCACCACTAATTTTGCTCAAAAACAAACTTCTTGTTTCAAACTTGTTTCAGTCTAATTTTACTTCACCAGTATTATGTTTATCATGCACCAAACAACATTATAAGTAATGAATAAGTATTAATAACTTGTACAATACATTGCAGTTCATAAAAATAATAATAAAAAAAAGGCCACAGTATCACGATAATACCCAGAACCGTGATACACGAGGTGTATGTTCTGAGCTATACTGCCATCAGTGGTGTGGGGTGGCTGTTTGTCTGTCCTCTAGTTTTTCATTCTGAATAAAACACATGAAATTTCACTCATCTCTGACCTCATTTTGGGCCAAAAGGACAGCGCTCTTTACGTTTCTCACTGTGTGATATCTCTTCTCTTCTTTATCTATCATTCTCTTTCAAAAGCACTGATAATCAAGTTTCTTGCTTAGAAACATGTCAAATAGGATATATTTTATGACAAACGTGGTTTCACTCATCTCTGACTTCAGTTTGGGCCAAAAGCTCACCTTTCTTCACCATTTCTCACTGTGAATAATCTAGATTTAGCTGCCATTCTCTTTCAAATGCATGTACCAATCAGAAAGGATGACACCCAGAATAACAAACTTACAAAAAGAGGGAGCAGACTGTACTCCGGGCCTCCTGATCCAGCGGAGCTTTCGAGTGAAGCAGATCAAACCCACAGCTGTGTAATTTACTTATTCTCTCAAATAAAAGAAGGACAACTCTTGCTTTAATGACAAAATAATGAACACAACACTAATTAACGTCATTAGTAGCACCTGTGTTTGTCTTATTCTATCATGTCAGAATAGCTGCTGTTAAATAGGTTCATAGGTAGGTAATTATGGGCCTACCACTTGGTCCTTTGGTGCATATGATATGGTGCTTGATGTGTATGTTCAGTGGCATCTCCTCATTGTCTTCCTCCTTTCTGTGTCACTTTCATCCCTTGATGAGACTGCATGGTAAAAAAAAAAATTATATAGTCAAAATAAATAAAACAGCAATAAAATATCACACACAAAATCATCAGTCGTTACAAGCTGAATCAGCATTCAAAATTAGGCTTAATCTTTGGCCTTGATCTCTCCCTGTCTGTATTATTTGTGTGTTAAACTTGTGTTAAAATGTTCATTACAAAATGAGGCCTAATCTGTCAAAATTGACTGGGTCCTTGTGTCTGATCACACTAACTTGCCTGGTTAGTTCCAGGTTGGGAGCTGCCAGGGCTGCTGATATGTGGGCTGGGGCCTGATCTGTGCTTCTTTACAAAAACGTGGTAAATACCTCCCTTTCTTCTGTCCCTACAAAATAAGACCTGAGCCTGGTTACACCTTTGTGTTAGGTCAAATCTTAAACTATTTGCCCACATTCTCGTGCTGTAGCTTCAAATCAACTACCAGGTTAGCTCCTATAAAATTAAACTGGATCATGTTGGCCAGTCAGTGCCAAAGTAACTTGCCTATGAATTAGACCTTCAAACAAGCTCCATGGACAGTGAAATCATCTCTGGGCGTTAGTCCCAAAGACACTTACTGAAAACTAACTATAATGTGGTTTCCCATATTATCCTTATCTAGTACTACGAGCTTGGCTAACGTTAGAATATAGCCTTTCATAACATTAGCCTACTCACACAGTTGAACTATTAAGGCAAAATCCACGGCAGCACCCGCTGCTGGTGGACAAGAGGAAGAACGAAACGTGCTTTCGCGTCAGAGTCTGTGACAGTGTGACTCCAGACAGTCTCAGAGACTCCAGACTGAATGGAATTGAAATAACGTTTCTCATATCCCTGCTGCAAACAGCAATAAACATGAAATATATATGGGTCATTTCAGAATTGCATGAAATAATTCAGTATAATTTGCATTTTTTTGTGCTAATTCTATAAATACTTATACAATCAGTTGCACAGAGTATTAATTTTCTGTAATACATGGGATTTCAACATTAAAAAAAAATATTTTTTATCTGTCCCTATGATCCGGTCAACTCTGTTACCTATGTTATAAAACCACATAAAAAACCCTACAGCATTCAAATAAAAACATGTGACCTGCAAAGGGAACTATGGTATGTTTGTACAAAATGTTGAGAATACACCAGTCAATTCTAGTGAGTCTGTCCATCATTTTTTTAAACAATTATATGATGAACATTCATAAAATTGTGGTTTTATTCATGACATTTATTCTGGTTTTAAGCTAGCACGTGGAGTTAAAGCACAAAATGGTGGAAAATGTCTGTTACATGTGTCAAAATTTTAATGATAACAGAGTTGACAGTGACTAACAGAGTCAGATGTTCACAATCACTTCTAAGCATTTTGCTTTAGTTTATACATTTATTGTGGGTTCTGGGTAATTTTATTGTATAGGCAAGATTTCTGATATCGCTTTCCAGGTCAAGAAAATATTATTTCCTAGGTAGGTGAAGATGAAGGTGTGCAGCAGAAAGGCAACGGTAATACAGGGCACGGTGAAATGCTGACCCTGAAAGGAGGGCAGCAAATTTGGAAAAAGACAGGGAGAAATGGAAGAAAAAGAGAAATGCAGGGTTAACCAGCACAGTGGCTAATCTGAGTGAAAGGGAGCAGAGGCATAATCGGAGGTATTGGAGAGAGGCTCAGCAGAGGTGCAGAGCAAGAATGCAGAAAACTTTTGAAACACCACCACCAAGTCCTGAACCAGACCCTGAACCACAGACATCCAGGTTAGATTTGTGAATGGTTAGGTGACTGCATAGGTCAATGAGTGTATAATTACATTCCAGTCAGCAAAGTTATAGATCAAGTGAAAAAGTATAGTTCATTGATTATTAGTACCTGTCAACATGGCCTTTTACACATGGTTTGTCAACTCTGTTATTTATGTCAACTCTGTTCACATCACCGTCAACTCTGTTTCAAAAAAGCTAATATGAAATATGTTTTATTGTTGACAAATTAACCAGAAGCTGTGTCATAACTAACATTCTCATTACATGAAATTTCAAAACATTTCATTCATTTTTGGAGCTATATTTAGAGAAAATGCAAACCGAACTGGCAAATGTTTTTACCCCTGAAAAAGAGTCTTTATCTTAGAAAACTTAAAGTTGAATTCGTGGATGTAAAGACAAAAGTTCTCATAGGAAAGACATGCTTTTAAAATGTATTGAACAGTATAAACAGTGTGAATATATCAAAATAAAAGACAGTGTAAACAGTTTGTAAACAGTTTGAATGGCATACAGCAGTTGATTGTATATATTGCACTTAAGAAACAGCAGCAGGTTTGTAAAGTTTATAAAGTTTATAAAGTCTGTAAAGTTTGTAAAGTTTGTAAAGTTTATAAAGTTTTGTGGAAACCTTCAGGTTTCTGGGATCCACAATCTCCAGGATCTTAAGTGGGAGACCAACACAGACATCATCATCATCATCAAAAGGCCCAGCAGAGATTGTACTTCCTGCACCAGCTCAGGAAGCTCAACCTGCTGGAAGGAGCCACACACACTACTCTGCCATCATTCAGTCTGTTCTCTGCTCTTCCATTTTGGTGTTGAACAAAATGTGCTGCTCTTCTTAACAGTAACATCACACCATCGTTTAGATTGTATGAAGTGGTTTACGGTTAAAGTCAGCCATAATCTGTAGTGTACACTTGTGAGAAAAGTCTCCATAGTATATAAAGTGTCTAAATACTCCAAAACAAACGTATTCAGTGCTTTTATCTCCCCTTTAAGGGCATCTCCACAGAACAAAATAAAGTTGTTTTTTCAGAATAAAAGAATTCATTTAAATTGTAATAAAAAATAAGAATTTGTGGACAGTTAAAGTCTCATTACATGATTCATATTTTACAGTTTAATGACAAAATGTTGAGGAACTGAAAAACTGTTTTGCAGATTGATTTCTGCATTTATGAGAATTATTATAGTTACTTCTAGGCTGGACTATTGTAACTCTTTGTTATCAGGTTGCTCCAATAAGTCTCTTAGGACTTTGTAGCTAATTCAGAACGCTGCTTCACGTGTTCTGACAGGAACCAAGATCAGAGATCACATCTCTCCCATTCTGGCTTCCTTGCACTGGTTACCTGTTAAATCTAGAATAGAATTTAAAATTCTTCCTTAATTACAAAGCTCTTCATGGTCAGGCGCCATCATATCTAAAAGAGCTCATAGTACTCCATTACCCTCTAGAACACTGCGCTCTAAGGATGCTGGGTTCCTTGTGGTTCCTATAGTTTCCAAAAGTAGATTGGGAGCCAGAGCCTTCATCTATCAAGCTCCTCTTCTGTGGAACAAACTACCATTCTGTGTCTCTGTCTGTCTTGGTGTCTGTCTGTCTGTGTCTCGGTCTGTCTGGATGTCTGTCTGTGTCTCATTCTGTCTGTGTCTCTGTCTGTCTATCTGTCTGACTGTCTGTCTCTGTCTGGGTGACTATTTGCCTGGGTGTCTATCTGTGTCTCTGTCTGTCTGTGTCTCTGTCTGCCTGCCTGCCTGCCTGCCTGCCTGTCTGTCTGGGTGTCTGTCTGCCCAAATAAATAAAATAAAATGAGTGCACTCAAAGTCCTCCCTCTTTAACAGTGAATGTCCAATGGTGAGTATTGTGGTGGAGATGAAGATGTAGATGAAGATATGGATGCCCCCCTCGTCCAAAGGGAAGTAGCCACCAGGATGGAGCCGGAGATGGATGACAGGAGAGGAACCGAGGACTGAGGACCCAGGTGAACAACTCAAAAAAAAAAACAGCCTACACAACCATACAGGAAAATTATCTCATTTAGTCCATAATAAAAGGTCATTTGAATGTAAATAGATAAATTTACTGCTTTTCAGTGTCAAAATTCACTCCTTTACTACTGCCATTTTTCCATGAATTCTTAATATCCATCATAACTCAGAGTAACCAACATGAATTCACATAAGCATTTCAAAATAAACTCTGTTTTCTCCATTTTTTAGCATACAACTCATATTATTTACATAGATTACATTCATTTTACTATTCACCACAGTACAAAACACAATTTCAAACTCAACACACTCTTCAGTTTAGCTGCATGAATTTTCTACCGAGGCCTAACACCGATTCAGCACCACCATTAGCCTGCACCAAGCAGCTATCAAGACTTTCACTCACTAATAAAATAACAGCACAAGATTCATAAAGCACATAAACACAGTCTTCTAACATTAATAAATTATTGCGACCTGTTTCGAGTTCATCCCGACTGGTTTTAGAGAGAGTACAAGGCTAATTTTTAGGTTATTTTCAGTGTTTAGCACTCTGATAGCGAGTTAGCATGCTAATGTAAACATTGATCCGTTACTCAACGGAAATCAATCGCTTACAACAGTTTACGCCATCGTGATTTCGAACGTGCAGCTCACTGATAGTCTCTTCTCTTTCAGTTTCATGACTTCTGTCATCTGTATGTCTCTGTGTGTGTCTGTCTGTCTACTCTCTGTGAGTGTGTCTGTCTGTGTCACTTCTGTCTGTCTGTCTGTCTGTCTGTCTGTCACTCTCTGTCTGTGTGTGTGTCTGTCTGTCTGTGTCACTCTCTGTCTGTGTGTCTGTCTGTCTGTCTGTCTGTGTGTCTGTCTGTCTGTCTGTGTGTCTGTCTGTGTCACTCTCTGTCTGTGTATCTGTCTGTGTGTCTGTCTGTGCTACTCTCTCTGTCTGTATGTCTGTCTGTGTCACTCTCTGTCTGTGTGTCTGTCGGTCTGTGTCACCTGTCTGTGTGTCTGTCTGTGTGTCTGTCTGTGTCACTTCTGTCTGTGTTACTTCTGTCTGTCTGTCTGTCTGTCTGTCTGTCTGTCTGTCTGTCACTCTGTCTGTGTGTCTGTCTGTGTCTGTCTGTGTCGCTTCTGTCTGTGTGTCTGTCTGTGTCGCTTCTGTCTGTGTGTCTGTCCGTCTGTGTGTCTGTCTGTGTCACTCTCTGTCTGTGTGTCTGTCTGTCTGTGTCACTCTCTGTCTGTGTGTCTGTCTGTCTGTGTGTCTGTCTGACTCTCTGTCTGTCTGTGTGTCTGTCTGTGTCACTTCTGTCTGTCTGTGTGTCTGTCTGTGTCACTCTCTGTCTGTGTGTCTCTCTGTGTGTCTGTCTGTGTCACTCTCTGTTTGTGTGTCTGTCTGTCTGTCACTCTCTGTCTGTGTGTCTGTCTGTCTGTGTGTCTGTGTCACTCTCTGTCTGTGTGTCTGTCTGTCTGTGTGTATGTCTGTGTTCTCTCTGTCTGTGTCACTCTCTATCCTTGTCTGTCTGTCTGTCTGTGTCACTCTCTGTCCGTGTGTCTGTCTGTCTGTATGTCTGTGTCACTCTCTGTCTGTGTGTCTGTCTATGTGTCTGTCTGTGTGACTGTCTGTCTGTCTGTGTCACTCTCTGTCTATGTCTCTCTCTCTGTCTGTGCACTCTCTGTCTGTGTCTGTCTGTGTCACTCTCTGTTTGTGTGTCTGTCTGTCTGTGTCACTCTGTCTGTCTGTCTGTCTGTCTGTCTGTGTGTCTGTGCTCTCTGTCTGTGTGTCTGTCTGTCTGTGTGTATGTCTGTGTCTCTCTATCCGTCTGTGTGTCTGTGTCACTCTCTCTCTGTGTGTCTGTCTGTCTGTGTCACTCTTCTGTGTGTCTGTCTGTGTCACTTTCTGTCCGTGTGTCTGTCTGTCTGTGTGTCTGTGTCACTCTCTGTCCGTGTGTCTGTCTGTCTGTGTGTCTGTCTGTGTGTCTGTCTGTGTCACTCTCTGTCTGTGTGTCTGTCTGTGTGTCTGTCTGTGCACTCTCTGTCTGTGTGTCTGTCTATGTTCACCTATCTGTGTGTCTGTCTGTCTGCTACTCTCTGTCTGTGTGTCTGTCTGTGTGTCTGTCTGACTCTCTGTCTGTCTGTGTGTCTGTCTGTGTCACTCTCTGTCTGTGTCACTCTCTGTCTGTGTCACTCTCTGTCTGTGCGTCTCTCTGTGTGTCTGTCTGTGTCACTCTCTGTGTGTCTGTCTGTCTGTGCACTCTGTCTGTGTGTCTGTCTGTGTGTCTGTGCTCTCTGTCTGTGCGCTCTGTCTGTCTGTGTGTATGTCTGTGTCTCTCTGTCTGTGTCACTTCTCTATCCGTCTGTCTGTGCTGCTCTCTGTCCGTGTGTCTGTCTGTCTGTCTGTGTCACTCTCTGTCTGTGTGTCTGTCTGTGTCACTCTCTGTCCGTGTGTCTGTCTGTCTGTCTGTCTGTCTGTGTCACTCTCTGTTTGTGTGTCTGTCTGTCTGTGTCACTCTGTCTGTGTGTCTGTCTGTCTGTCTGTCTGTGCACTCTCTGTTTGTGTGTCTGTCTGTCTGTGTGTATGTCTGTGTCTCTCTCTATCCGCCTGTCTGTCTGTGTACTCTCTGTCCGTGTGTCTGTCTGTCCGTGTCTGTCTGTCTGTGTCACTTCTGTCCGTGTGTCTGTCTGTCTGTGTCACTCTCTGTCCGTGTCTGTCTGTCTGTGTGTCTGTCTGTGTCACTCTCTGTCCGTCTGTCTGTCTGTCTGTCTGTGTCACTCTCTGTCCGTCTGTGCATGTGTCTGTCTGTCTGTGTCACTTCTGTCTGTGTGCCTGTGTGTCTGTGTGTCTGTCTGTGTCACTCTCTGTCTGTGTGTCTGTCTGTGTGTCTGTCTGTGTCACTCTCTGTCTGTGTGTCTGTCTGGGTGTCTGTCTATTTGTCTGTGTCTGGGTGTCTGTCAATTTGGGTGTCTGTCAATTTGGGTCTGTCTGTCTGTCTGTCTGTCTGTCTGTCTGTCTTTCTGTCTGTGTCTCTGTATATCTATTTGTCTAGGTGTCTGTCTGTCTGTGTCTCTGTCTGGGTGTCTGTCTATTTGTCTGCGTCTGTGTCTGTCTGTCTGTCTGTCTGTGTCTCTGTATATCTATTTGTCTAGGTGTCTGTCTGTCTGTGTCTCTGTCTGTCTGGGTGTCTGTCTATTTGTCTGTGTCTCTGTCTATCTAGGTTGGTGTCTGTCTGGGTGTCTGTCTATTTGTCTGTGTCTGGGTGTCTGTCAATTTGGGTGTCTGTCTGTCTGTGTCAGACAGGGCTAAGCAAGTTTGAAAAGGACTTATAATATATAATAACGTGTGTCTGTGTGTTTGTCTGTGTCACTCTCTCTCTGTGTGTCTGTCTGTGTCACTCTCTGTCTGTGTGCCTGTGTGTCTGTCTGTGTGTCTGTCTGTGTCACTTCTGTCTGTGTGTGTCTGTCTGTCTGTCTGTCTGTGTCACTCTCTGTCTGTGTGTCTGTCTGCCTGTGTGTGTGTGTCTGTCTGACTGTGTCACTTCTCTGTCTGTGTCTGTCTGTCTGTGTCTGTCTGTGCACTCTCTGTCTGTGTGTGTCTGTCTGTGTGTCTGTCTGTGTGTCTGTCTGTGTGTCTGTCTGTCTGTGTGTCTGTCTGTGTGTCTGTCTGTCTGTGTGTCTGTCTCTGTGTCACTGTCTGTCTGTGTCATTTTCTGTCCTGTGTCTGTCTGTGTCACTGTCTGTCTGTCTGTCTGTGTCTGTCTGTCTGTGTGTGTCTGTCTGTGCACTCTCTGTCCGTGTGTCTGTCTGTGTCACTCTGTCTGTGTCACTCTCTGTCTGTGTGTCTGTCTGTCACTCTCTGTCTGTGTCTGTCTGTCTGTCTGTGTGTCTGTCTGTGTCACTCTCTGTCCGTGTCTGTCTGTCTGTTTGTCTGTCTGTCACTCTCTGTCCATGTGTCTGTGTGTCTGTCTGTGTCACTCTCGTCCGTGTGTCTGTCTGTGTCTACTCTCTCCGTGTTGTCTGTCTTGTCTGTGTGTCTGTCTGTGTCACTCTCTGTCCATGTGTCTGTCTGTCTGTGTGTCTGTCTGTGTCACTCTCTGTCCGTGTGTCTGTCTGTCTGTGCACTTTCTGTCTTGGTGCCTGTCTGGGTGTCTGTCTGTCTATCTGTCTGGGTGTCTGTCTGCGTCTCTGTCTGGATGCCTGTCTGTGTATGTCTGTCTGGGTGACTGTTTGCCTGGGTGTCTGTCTGTGTCTCTGTCTGTCTGGATTTTTGTCTATCTGTCTGTCTTGTGTCTGTCTGTCTGTGTCTTTTTCTGGATGTCTTTTGTACCTCTGTCTGCCTGGGTGTCTGTCTGTGTCTACGTCTGGGTGTATGTCTAGGTGTCTCATCTGTCTGTCTGTCTGTCTGTCTGTCTGTGTCTCTGTATATCTATTTGTCTAGGTGTCTGTCTGTCTGTGTCTCTGTCTGTCTATTTGTCTGTGTCTCTGTCTATCTAGGTTGGTGTCTGTCTGGGTGTCTGTCTATTTGTTCTGCGTCTGGGTGTCTGTCTGTCTGTCTGTATATCTATTTGTCTAGGTGTCTGTCTGTCTGTCTGTGTCTTTTCTGGATGTCTTTTTGTATCTCTGTCTGCCTGGGTGTCTGTCTGTGTCTACGTCTGGGTGTATGTCTAGGTGTCTATCTGTCTGTCTGTCTGTCTGTCTGTGTCTCTGTATATCTATTTGTCTAGGTGTCTGTCTGTCTGTGTCTCTGTCTATCTAGGTTGGTGTCTGTCTGGGTGTCTGTCTATTTGTCTATGTCTGGGTGTCTGTCAATTTGGGTGTCTGTCTGTCTGTGTCAGACAGGGCTAAGCAAGTTTGAAAAGGACTTATAATATATAATAATATTCAGCGGTAAAACCATCTGGTCCAGGTGACTTACAGCTCTGGAGCGATGTAATAGCTTCCTGAACCTCAGCTGTGGTGATGGGGCTCTAGCATTTCTGCCTTGTCCAGGGATTTGGGGAACTCAATTTTGTCCAGTGTACTATTCGTGAACAAGGGTGCTCTGAGGTATAAAGAGAGGTGTAAAATTCTGCTAAGATATTATTAATTGCCTTTGCGTCATTAAATATTTCTCCCATAGTTGATTTAATTTCTTGAATTAGCCTTGAGGTTGCTTCAGCCCTTGCCTGGTGGGCAAGTAACTTGCCTGCTTTGTCTCCGACTGTAGAACCGTTGTCTAGATTTTAGTAGCAGGGTGTTAACTTTAGTGGTGGAAATAAGATCAAACTCGACTTTAGTTTACATTCTCTATACAGGCTTGGGTCCGGATTGGCAGCATAGCATTCATCAATAGCCTTTATATCTTTAAGCAGTATGGCAGTTTTATTCTCAACTTTCTTAGAGTTTGATATATAGGAGATAAGGTGGCCCTAATGCAAGCTTTGGATGCTTCCCAAAGTATTCCTCTGCCTGTGTCGGGCAAGTCACTCAGTTCAAAAACATGGTATTCATGACTGCAGAAATTGTTTGTAACACTCTTCCGCTAGAAGGACAGAGTTAAACCTCCAAGGTCTCAGTGGCTGCGGTTGTGTAAACAAGGCCAAATCAAGAGAAGTTGGGGCATGGTCAGAAATAGCGATATTATGGTATTCTGTTGTAATTACTTTTGAAAGTAGCCTTACATCTAAAAGAAAGAAATCAATCCGAGTATAGGAGTGGTGGACGTGGGAGAAAAATTAATACATTTTGGAATCTGGAAATCTATGTCTCCACGGGTCAGTAAGGCCAGATTGTTGTGACAGGGTGGATAAGAAGTTTTTGCTGACTTGGATAGTGGAGCGACTTTGTTGGAAGATCTGTCCAACACAGAGTCCTGAACCAAGTTAAAATCGCTTCCCATAATTATGTAATGACCTTCAAGGTCTGGGATGGACGTAAATAATCTAGATATGAAGAGGTTATCATCCCAATTGGGCCATAGACACATACAAACAGAACAGGAATTCCTTTGAGTCTCCCAAAACCATCATGATCTGATATTGATCTATCTGCAGTAAATGGAACCCCTGCATTAGTATGGCAGCACCCTGGCTTTGCTGTTAAATGTTGAGTGGAAACCTCTCCAACCCAGCCTTTTTAAGCCGACTGTCTCTCCTGTTAAGCATGTGCGTTTCCTCGAGAAAGTATACATCATCTTTAAGCTGATTCAAGTGGGTCTTTACTCGCCCAGCTTTGTGGCATTACCCTACCTTCACATTCCAGGAAATAAACCTAAGTGCGATATTTGAAGTCATACCTCAGTAACAAAGTCACCAGGATGTATGAAGATATGTAACACACGATTTGGGTTGAGGCGTGAGGCAGACAGGGTGAGCATCTGCGAAGAGACTGGGAAGACAAATGAACAACGAGAGAGGGAGAAAAGAAAAAAGGCTGCAAATTCCCACATGAAAGGAGCAACAAACTCTTGTGTCCATTACACCAGAGTGCTAACTGCACTATAAGACTTCAGACTGCAAACGGCGATTAAGTGTCAGTAACAGTTAAGGCAGTCCATTAAACAGTACAGTAGTGAAGACTGTGTCTAAAACTGAAACAAGTGAAGCATCAGTTACCGGCAGGCAAAGCGCCTGGAGACGTGAAGCAACAAAGTCTGCAGCCTCTTTCACCCCGGGAGAAATTTCGATTCGTCTTCGCCACAATAAAGAGCTTAGCAGGGTATCGGAGGGGCAGGTTTAAGACCCAGGTCGTATAGCTTCTTCATGACATCTCGGTACTGAAGGCGTTGTTCCAGGACCTCGAGCGCGAGTCCTCCAGGATGTGGATGGGGTGGTCGTCCTACTTCAACTTTCCCAGTTTTCGCCGCCCGCACCACCTGCTCCCGATTTGGAATCGGTGAAAGCAGATCAGCACAGCCCGTGGTCTCCCGATAATCCCGGTTTAGCTGTTAGAGTGCGGTGAGCTCGGTCTAATTCAGGTGGAGACGCCAGGACATCGGTACCAAGCACATCGAAAAGCAGTTAGGAGAAAAAGCAGTCGGTTGGGAGCCTTCTATGTTTTCAGGAGACCGATGATGCGTATATTGTTCGGCGACTCTCTCTTCGAGGTCTACTATTTTAGCTTTAAGTTTAGTAATCTCAGAAGCCATAGCAGTTAGCCTAGGATCCACATCTCCGATATAGTCCGCGAACTGCTCCAACTTCTCAATGCGTTGTTGGTGGCCATCGTGTAGCTTGTACCGAATCCAGTTTAGCTTCGATTTAGCGTAGGTGTCTTTTCTCTCCGTCAAAAGTGACTGTTTGTGTTCTGCTAGTTGCGTCGTTAGCAATGCTGAGATCGAGCTAGTGATGTTAAATTCCTCTCGCCTGTTCTTCCTTCGCTTTTTCGCCATGGTTTCTCGAGTCTTGTGCAATGCTAAACGTGTATGCAGAGAAGGATAGATGTGGTCAAATGACCATGTAGAAGTGATAAAGGTCGGAGCTCGGACGCGCACCTCTACTCCATCAGGCTGCTAACCGAAGTCCCGTCTGGGTGTCTTTCTGTCTGGGCGTCTGTCTGTCTACTCTCTGTCTGGGAGTCTGTCTGTGTCTCTGTCTGGGTGTCTGTCTGTCTGTCTGTGTCTCTGTATATCTGTTTCTCTAAGTGTCTGTCTGTCTGTGGTCTGTCTATTTGTCTGTGTCTCTGTCTGTCTAGGTGGGTCTCTGTTTGTCTATCTGTCTATGTCTCTGTCTGTCTGGGTGTCTGTCTGCGCTCTGTCTGTGTATCTCTGTCTGGGTGACTGTTTGCCTGGATGTCTGCTGTGTCTATGTCTGGGTGTCTGTCTGTGTCTCTGTCTATCTAGGTGTCTGTCTGTCTGGGTTTCTGTCTGGCTGTCTGTCTGTCTGCGCCACTCTCTGTCTGGGAGTCTGTCTGTCTGTCTGTCTGTCTCTGTCTGTCTGTCTCTCTGTATATCTGTTGTCTAGGTGCCTGTCTGTCTGTGTGTCTGTCTATTTGTCTGTGTCTCTGTCTATCTAGTGGGTGTCTGTCTATCTGTCTGTGTCTCTGTCTGTCTGTCTGTCTATTTGTCTGTGTGTCTGTCTGTCTGTGTCTCGTGTATCTGGATGTCTGTCTGTGTATCTCTGTCTGTCTGTGTCTCTGTCTGTCCGGGTGACTGTCCGGGTGTCCGTCCGGGTGTCTTTCTGTTTGTCTGCCTGCCTATGCCTCAGTATGGTTGTTTGTCTGGGTGTCCGCCTGTCTGTGTCTCTGTCTGTCTGGGTGTCTGTCTGTTGTGTGTGTCTCTGTCTGCCTGGGTGTCTTTTTGTCTGGTAGTCTGTCTGTGTCTCTGTCTGGTTGGGTGTCTGTCTGTGTCTCTGTCTCTGTCTGTCTGTCTGTCTGTGTCTCTGTATATCTGTTTGTCTAGGTTTCTGTGTGTCTGTCTATTTGTCTGTGTCTCTGTCTGTCTAGGTGGGTGTCTGTTTGTCTATCTGTCTGTGTCTCTGTCTGTCTTGGTGTCTGTCTGGGTATCTCTCTGCATCTCTGTCTGGATGTCTGTCTGTGTCTTTGTCTGTCTTGGTGTCTGTCTGGGTGTCTGTCTGCGCTCTGTCTGGATGTCTGTCTGGCTGGGTGTCTGTCTGTGTCTCTGTCTGTGTGTCTGTCTAGGTGTCTGTCTGTCTGTGTCTCTGTATATCTGTTTGTCTAGGTGCCTGCCTGTCTGTGTGTCTATCTGTCTGTGTGTCTGTCTATCTGTCTGTGTCTCTGTCTGTCTGTCTGTCTGTCTGTCTGACTGTCTGTCTCTGACTCTGTCTGGGTGACTATTTGCCTGGGTGTCTGTCTGTCTGTCTGTCTGTCTGTCTGTCTGTCTGGGTGTCTGTCTGCCAAAATAAATAAAATAAAATGAGTGCACTCAAAGTCCTACCGCCTCTTTAACAGTGAATGTCCAATGGTGAGTACATGTGGGGATGAAGATATGGATGACCCCCTCGTCCAAAGGGAAGTAGCCACCAGGATGGAGACGGAGATGGATGACAGGAGAGGAACCGAGGACTGAGGACCCAGGTGAAGGATTTAAAAAAACAGCCTACACAACCATGCAGGAAAATTATCTCATTTAGTCCATAATAAAGGTCAATTTGAATGTAAATAGATAAATTTACTGCTTTTCAGTGTCAAAATTCACTCTTTACTACTGCCATTTTTCCATGAATTCTTAATATCCATCATAACTCAGAGTAACCAAAACATGAATTCACATAAGCATTTCAAAATAAACTCTGTTTCTCACTTTTTAGCATACAACTCATATTATTTACATGAAATACATTAATTTTACTATTCACCACAGTACAAAACACAATTTCAAACTCAACACACTCATCAGTTTAGC
This sequence comes from Miichthys miiuy, assembly GCA_036365135.1. NCBI lineage: Eukaryota > Metazoa > Chordata > Actinopteri > Sciaenidae > Miichthys > Miichthys miiuy. Next base: position 24,822 of record JAAROE010000417.1, on the reverse strand, counting down.
TACATGAATTTTCTGCCGAGGCCTAACACCGATTCAGCACCACATTAGCCTGCACCAAGCGGCTATCAAGAGTTTCACTCACAGTAATAAAATAACAGCACAAGATTCATAAAGCAAATAAAGTCTTCTAACATTAATAAATTATTCCGACCTGTTTCGAGATCATCCCGACTGGTTTTAGAGAGAGTACAAGGCTAATTTTTAAGTTATTTTCAGTGTTTAGCACTCTGATAGCGAGTTAGCATGCTAATGTAAACATTGATCCGTTACTCACCGGGAAATCAATCAGTTTACATCGTCCTACTCGAACTTGCAGCTCACTGATAGTCTCTTCTCTTTCAGTTTGATGACTTCTGTCATCTGTCTGTCTGTCTGTCTGTCTGGGTGTCTGTCTGTGTCTCTGTCTGGATATATGTCTGTGTATCTCTGTCTGTGCCTCTGTCGGGGTGTCTGTCTGCCTGGGTATCTGTCTCTGTCTATGTCTGGGTGTCTTTCTGTGTCTCTGTCTGTCTGTCTGGGTGTGTGTGTGTCTCTCTGTCTGGGAGTCTGTCTGTGTCTCTGTCTGTCTGGGTGTCTGTCTGTGTCTCTGTCTGGATGTCTGTCTGTGTATCTCTGTCTGTCTGCCTGTCTGTCTGCCCATCTGTCTGCCTGTCTGTCTATCTGTCTGTCTGTGTCTCTGTCTGTCTATCTGGGTGTCTGTCCGGTGTCTGTCTGTCTGTCTGCCTGCCTATGCCTCTATATGTTTGTTTGTCTAGGTGTCCGCTACCTGTGTGTCTGTAGGTCTGGGTGTCTGTCTGTTTGTGTGTGTCTCTGTCTGTCTGTGTCTCTGTCTGTCTGGGTGTCTGTCTGTCTGGTAGTCTGTCAGTGTCTCTGTCTTGCTGGGTGTCTGTCTGTGTCTCTGTCTTTGTCTGTCTGTCTGTCTCTCTGTCTGTGTCTCTGTATATCTGTTTGTCTAGGTTTCTGTCTGTCTGTGTGTCTGTCTATTTGTCTGTGTGTCTGTCTATTTGTCTGTGTCTCTGTCTGTCTAGGTGGGTGTCTGTTTGTCTATCTGTCTGTGTCTCTGTCTGTCTTGGTGTCTGTCTGTGTCTGTCTGCGCTCTGTCTGGATGTCTGTCTGTGTCTCTGTCTGTCTTGGTGTCTGTCTGGGTGTCTGTCTGCATCTCTTTCTGGATGTCTGTCTGTGTATCTCTGTCTGGGTGACTGTTTATCTGGGTGTCTGTCTGTGTCTATGTCTGGGTGTCTGTCTGTGTCTCTGTCTGTCTGTCTCTCTAGGTGTCTGTCTGCGTCACTCTCTGTCTGGGAGTCTGTCTGGCTGGGTGTCTGGCTGTGTCTCTGTCTGTGTGTCTGTCTAGGTGTCTGTCTGTCTGTCTGTCTAGGTGTATCTCTGTCTGTGCCTCTGTCGGGATGTCTGTCTCGTGTCTGTCTGTCTGTCTGTCTGCCTGCCTATGCCTCTATGTTTGTTTGTCTAGGTGTCTGTCTACCTGTGTGTCTGTCTGTCTGGGTGTCTGTCTGTGTCTCTGTCTGGCTGTGTCTGTCTGTGTCTCTGTCTCTGTCTGTCTGTCTGTCTTTCTGTCTGTGTCTCTGTATATCTGTCTGTGTGTCTGTCTATTTGTCTATGTCTCTGTCTGTCTAGGTGGGTGTCTGTTTGTCTATCTGTCTGTGTCTCTGTCTGTCTTGGTGTCTGTCTGGGTGTCTGTCTGCGTCTCTGTCTGATGTCTGTCTGTGTCTCTGTCTGTCTTGGTGTCTGTCTGGGTGTCTGCCTGCGTCTCTGTCTGGATGTCTGTCTGTGTATCTCTGTTTGGGTGACTGTTTATCTGGGTGTCTGTCTGTGTCTATGTCTGGGTGTCTGTCTGGGTGTCTGTCTGCCTGGGTGTCTGTCTGTCTGCGCCACTCTCTGTCTGGGAGTCTGTCTGTTTGTCTGTCTGTCTCTCTGTATATCTGTTGGTCTAGGTGCCTGTCTGTCTGTGTGTCTGTCTATTTGTCTGTGTCTCTGTCTATCTGGATGTCTGTCTGTGTATCTCTGTCTGTGTATCTCTGTCTGTCTATCTGTCTGTCTGTGTCTCTGTCTCTCTGGGTGTCTGTCTGCGCTACTCTCTGTCTGGGAGTCTGTCTGGCTGGTGTCTGGCTGTGTCTGTCTCTGTGTGTCTGTCTAGGTGTCTGTCTGTCTGTCTAGGTGTCTGTCTGTCTGTGTCTCTGTATATCTGTTTGTCTAGGTGCCTATCTGTCTGTGTGTCTGTCTATCTGTCTGTGTCTCTGTCTATCTGTCTGTGTGACTCTGTCTGTGTCTCGGTCTGTCTTGGTCTGTCTGTCTGTGTCTCGTTCTGTCTGTGTCTCTGTCTGTCTGTCTGACTGACTGTCTGTCTGGGTGTCTGTCTGCCCAAATAAATACTCTTTCTCTAGGTGTCTGTCTGTCTGTGTCTCTGTCTGTCTGGGTGTCTGTCTATTTGTCTGTGCCTCTGTCTGTCTAGGTGGGTGTCTTTCTGTCTGTCTATCTGTCTGTGTCTCTGCCTATCTTGGTGTCTGTCTGTCTGTGTCTGTCTGTCTGTCTGCCTGTCTGTCTGTCTGTTTGTCTGTGTCTCGGTCTGTCTGTCTGTCTGGGTGTGTGTCTGTGTCTGTCTGGGTGTCTCTCTATTTGGGTGTCTGCCTGTCTGTCTGTGTCTCTGTCTGTCTGCCTGTGTCTCTGTATGTTTGTTTGTCTAGGTGTCTGTCTGTCCTCTGTCTGTCTGTCTGTCTTTCTGTCTGGGTGTCTGTCTGTCTGGGGGTTTTTTCTGTGTCTCTGTCTGTCTGGGTGTATGTCTGTTTGGGTGGATTGGATTTTCAATTCATGGGCTGGTTTGAGGTCAAAAGCACTCCTGTTTTCTGCTCTACAACTGCAGGTTGAATGATGTTGGATGTTTTTGTTTGTTTTTTCTCTCACGGTGAAACGGCTTGTTTTGTACATTAGATGGTGCCACAGGGCCAATCATCGCAACAGTTTGTGTGTCTTGCAGTATTACATGAAGAAGATAGAAGGTCACTTAACCACCATAAATTCTTACAATAATTGGAGCTTTATTGATTTTCTTCTTTTCACTGTTGTTGTTCTTGTTTGTGTTTAGGCCTTACCATTTCACTTGACCATGATTACCAGCAACAACCTGATGTAGCCTACAATTCAAGGGAATACTGCTTTTCTTTATTTTTGCTTTTCATCTTTATTTTTGATATGTAAGTCAATAAATACTATTTATTGATGCTTTATCTTTTTTTGCCTTAATATATTCTTTTATACTTCTTTATAATATATAAATAATATATAATAAATCTGACTCTTATGGACTTTGCAGAAAAATTCCTATTGCTAGCTTGTCCGTATGCAAATTGGTGAAATAAACTTCTAGAAGACTATGTAAGTCTATGTAGACTTCTACATCTAGAAAATCTAAGGTTATGACCTTTGGGATAATTTGCATAACTTTTGGCTTAATAAGAACGATATGAACTTACCTTGATAACCGAATGTCAAACGTGCCTCACCCATGCCATGGAGGTGTCTGTGGTCAGTGTTGCCAGGTTTGTGAGGCAAAGGCAAAAATCATCAAATCAACTCCAACCAGCCCAACTGGGTGTTAAAACCAGAAAAAACAACTTAACTTTTGTCTTGTATAATATAGATTCAACATCTGGAATGCCTGTCTTTCCACATACAGGCTTCCTTCACCTTTAAAACGGGTTGAGCTCTGTGTGAGGACCTGGCAACCTCTCAGTTTCAGTACATAGAGAGCTTTTTTGCTACTTTATGGTGTTACTTTTGGATTTTTGTCGATGTAACGGAGGGGTTGGAAAATCATCTAATTGGCTTCTGCGCAAGTTTTTCTTTCTTTAACTTTGTATGCGGTGCACGCGCTGTGTTTTCACAGATGTCCAGGCTGTCCGTCCATAATCAGTTGTGAAAGATGGTAAGAACATGCATGTGCTTGTGACTACAGACTTCACCTGATTACAATTGGGAGAAGATAGTACATCTGCTCATATCTGATGAATATATCTCTTTCCTCTGATTTGGAAGGAGGGCCCTGACAGGCGAATCGTTTATCAGTCCTCCAGTTTTTCGCGATTTTGTGATCGCGTGGATTACCGTAATCAGCAATATGTCGCATATTCGCGAGGCCGCATATTTCCTACTATGTCGCACAATTATTGCAAAATAACCAAACATGCCGCCCCTTCCCACGACACATATGTGTTTTCCACCATAGATCAAATAAACGGCTCTGCCATAGATGTGTTTTCTACACCACCTGTTTGACACACACACACCCACCACGCACACGCAGCTATTTTCACACACCGGGAACGTTAGTGATGGCGACTACTAAGAAGTCCCACCTGCCTTCATATATATCGGCAAATGACCGAGCAAAACAATATCCGGCAATTTTACATGCAAGCGGAGGCAAACTATTTTGTAGCCCGTGTAACAAAGTCCTCGACCATCGCCGAAAGTCAACTATAGATTAGATGGTTAATTATCTCGCTCACTCAGTACTGGGGTAAATGCGCTTACACTCCAGTACTAATGTTAAGATTCTTACAGAAAATAAAAAGGAAACAGTGTTTCCCAATCTTGTTTTTGTCTCATTAAGCCTGTTTAGACTTTTTGATGCGGTTTAAAAGTAAAGAAAACAACAAAAAAGGGGCGCAAAATTCTTTGCAAAAAATGAGAAAATGCCGCCGCAAAATCAGTCATTTTGATCGCAAAAATCACAAAAAAAAATCGGTTTATTGCCTCCGGTGCAAAAGGGGGTACCACGTAATGTCCGTCCACCTAAAAAGGGCATGCATGAAGGACAACACGGCAGAAGAACGGGATGCCGGATTAAAGCTAGCCAAACAGTCTCAAAGAGAGTGGACTACGGTTGGTAGACGCTGGGAATACCAGGAACTGTCCTCCATGGTTGCAGACGACGCCTCGCCGGTCACTGGTTGACCACCAACCGTTGGAGGACCTGCAGGGTGCAGAGCCGAGGTTGGTTAAGCTCATGATTTGATTAACATTAAAGGTGACTCTCTTTGGTTTTTTTTTTATGGCTTAAATGTACATTGCCTTTATGAATTTCTCAGTTTGACCTGAACCAAAATTACATGTGTGGAAAAGAAACTAGCAAATGAAGAGTTTCACTGCCCGGTGCAAACTGTGCTTCCACTGTGTACATTGTTTTATTTTTCATTGCTTTGTTTTTCACTCAATTGATGTTGCGAATTAGATTCCTGATAATAAGTCTATTTAATAAGTTTTTAATTTGTTATATTTACATATATGTATATATGAAATTATTTATGACTTAATATATTTGTTTACTTATTTTAATTAATCAACTGTATACAGATAGTTATGTGAATTTTGGTCTTTTTAATGATTGATTGATCAGGAATGAAATGTTCAAAGGTCAAGGTATTTATACATGTATATACTGAATGATTTATTTATTTATAACTCAATATATTTATTTTTCATTAATCAACTGTATATAGGTAGTTACATGTGAATTTTTTCCTTTTAATTATTAATTGAGCGGAATGAAACTTGGGGTCAAAGGTCAAGTAATGGTTAAGACAAGGGGTCTAGTGTTAGGGTCAGGGAAAAGGCAGGCAGGCAGACAGACAGACAGACAGACAGACAGGGTCAAAGGTCAAAGCTCTAGGTGTTTAAGGAGTATCTCACTTACCTCCATCTAGTGGATGAAACAAACCATTGCACCCACCTTATGAAGTAACAACAACCATTAGTCCTACACTCACAAACCATTAAAAAGCAGTGATTTTGACCTTGAATCAAATGGAAATGCAATCAATGGAACCCAAAGACTATCGTTAGCAGAAGTAAAGTGTTTTAGTGTTTCATCTTGGACATTGCCTTTGTTTTTTTGTTCTGTAGGCATGTCCAAACTACTCCACAAAGGGCCGAGTGGCTGAAGGTTTCTTCCCAACCAAGCAGCAGCAGCACAACAGACTTGACTTCCCCCCTCTCTCTCTCTGTCTTAAGCATTTACTTGTTTATTCATTTACTCCTTCATTTATTTATTTGTTTGTTTGTTTTTTCTTGTAGCTGCATATAAGGCAATACATTCGTTCTTCCTCATGTCTGGTGATAACACTTGTACCATATGTCTTTACAGAATGTTTCACATGCAGTGCACATTTTTGTATGCCCTTTCCCTGCAGTAGCAATGTTTGTCAATGTTTAAACCCTTTGTTTCTCAAAGAAATGAGTTTAAGAAAAGACAGTGCTGCTGCTTTTTTTCACTTTTTTTTGTAACGCTTTCTATGTCAATCTAATGTTAACAAGACTTTAATTATTTAACTAGACAATAAACTGGACTGGTCCACAAATACAGAGGCCGTTTATAAGAAGGGCCTGAACCGGCTTTACTTCCTGAGGAGGCTCAGGTCCTTCAGTGTCTGCAGCAGGATGTTGCAGATAAATGATAAATCATGAATGTTCGACTTCTATGTTGTTTTTTCTTATCAACGTCCGTTAGCTCACTCACTAATGGGGCTCTCTAGTCAATGTCTCACGTCAAAGTGTGCTTGCGCTCTGGACCCTGACAATGATTAAGGGCTGATTCGCCACCTTGTGGTGGGGTGTGGTAAACACTCTTAAATGACATTAATGTGTTTAGTACACATGTGGGTTACATTATTATATACTTATATTAAGAATAACACTACCATCATGTCTGTCTGTGTCTCGGTCTCTGTCTGTCTGTCTTTTTGTCTGTCTGTCTGTCTGGTCTCTGTCTGTGTCTCTGTCTGGATATCTGTCTGGGTGTCTGTCTATGTGTGGGTGTCTGTCTCTGTCTATGTCTGGGTGTCTGTCTGTGTCTCTCTCTGGTGTCTGTCTGTCTGGGTGTCTGTCTGTCTTTCTGGGTCTCTGTCTACTTGTCTGTTTCTCTGTCTGGGTGTCCGTCTGTCTGGATGTCTGTATAGGTGTCTGTCTGTGTCTCTGTCTGGGTGTCTGTCTGGATGTCTGTCTGTGTATCTCTGTCTGTGTCTCTTTCTGTCTCTCTGTGTCTCTGTCTGTCTGTCTGTTTGCCTAGGTGTCTGTCTGTTTCTCTGTCAGGGTGTCTATTTGTGTCTCTGTTTCTATGTTTGTCTGTCTGGGTGTCTGTCTGTGTCTCTGTATTTCTTTTTTCTAGGTGTCCATCTGTCTGTATCTCTTTCTGTCTGTCTGTCTGCGTCTCTGTCTGGATGTCTGTCTGCGATCTTTGTCTGGATGACGGTTTGCCTGGGTGTCTGTCTGTGTCTATGTCTGGGTGTTTGTCTGTCTGTCTGGGTGTCTGTCTGTGTCTCTTTCTGTCTGTCTGTGTCTCTGTCTGTCTGTTTGCCTGGGTGTCTGTCTGTTTCTCTGTCAGGTGTCTATTTGTGTCTCTGTTTCTATGTTTGTCTGTGTGTCTGTCTGTGTCTCTGTCAGGGCAGCTATTTGTATCTGTGTTTGTCTGTGTGTCTGTCTGGGTGTCTGTCTTGGTGTCTGTCTGTCTATCTGTGTCTTTTCTGGTGTCTTTCTGTATCTCTGTTTGCCTGGCTGTCTATCTGTCTGTCTTGGTGTCTATCTCTCTGTCTTGGTGTCTGTCTATCTTGGTGTCTGTCTGTCTGTCTGTCTGTCTGTCTGTCTGTCTGTCTGTCTGTCTGTCTATCTGTCTGGGTGTCTATCTCTCTGTCTGGCTGGTGTCTATCTCCTGTTTGTCTGGGTGTCTGTCTGTCTGTTTGAGTGTCTTTCTGTCTGGGAGTCTGTGTCTCTGTCTGTCAGGATGGGTGTCTGTCTATCAGTCTGTCTGTCTGTCTGTGTCCCTGTATGTCTAGGTGGCTGTCTGTATTTCTGTCTGGGTGTCTGACTGTATTTCTGTCTGTCTGTCTGTCTGTCTGTATGTATGTATGTATGTATGTGACTGTCTCTGTCTCTGTCTGTCTGTCTGTCTGTCTAGCTGTCTGTCTGTCTGTCTGTCTTGGTGTCTGTGTGTCTGTCTATGTCTTTTTCGGGTGTCTTTCTGTATCTCTGTCTGCCTGGCTGTCTATCTGTCTGTTTGTCTGTCTTGGTGTCTGTAGGTCTTGGTGTCTTTCTGTCTGGGTGTCTGTCTGTGTCTCTCTTTATATGGGTGTCTGTCTATTTGCCTGTTTCTCTGTCTGCCTAGGTGGGTGTCTGTCCGTCTGTCTATCTGTCTGTCTTGGTGGCTGTCTGTCTGTGTCTCTGTCTGTCTGTGTCTCTGTCTGTCTGGGCTCTTTCTGTCTGTCTGTCTCTCTGGGTCTCTGTCTGTCTGGGAGTCTGTCTGTGTCTCTGTCTGGGTGTCTATCGGTTTAGGTTTCTGTCTGTCTGTCTTGGTGTTGTGGTGTTCTGTGTGACACATATGGACTTTTGAATTGAACATGATAAAGGCACACACATAGACATACAAAACGCACAGACACACAGATTACACAGCTAGGACAGTATTGAATGTTTCTGTGCCACCAGATAACATTCAGCCAGTCTGTTTTCAGGTCGGCCTTGACCAAGATTAAGGAGTCGAAGCACACACACACACCATGCAGGGTCATGGGAAACACATAGACAATATTATTGCGAGCTCAGAACACTGACATATGATTATAAGAAAGTACAGGACAGTTGGGTCCAGATCTGGTGATTTTTTCTGGTTGTGAAAAGGAAAAGTAAAGGACGTCGGATTCGCAAGCAGCTGTCTCCGTGTTGTTATTTCATTACGCTTTTGGAAGTTTTCTCCACAACACTGTCTGTCTGTCTGTCTGTCTATGTCTTTTCAGGTGTCTTTCTGTATCTCTGTCTGCCTGGCTGTCTATCTGTCTGTCTGTCTTGGTGACCATAGGTCTTGGTGTCTGTCTGTATGTGTCTTTTTCTGGATGTCTTTTCGTATCTCTGTCTGCCTGGGTGTCAACCGTTCTCATTCCCAATGCGTAAAATACAGACGATTTGTCACGCCCTAGACGCCTGATACTGACACAAAAGGTACCCTTCCACGTCTGTATAAAACGCTCTGGGTTCTCAATTGTCTCCAATATAAACCCATTTGCGGGGTAAGGACGCCAGAGAAGAGCTACAGCCGACATTCACTCCAATAATAACCCGATCACGGCGATACATGACGCTGTGAGCTACAATCTGATTGGATAACTGAGGACTCTCTGCCCGGAACTATTTTTTCGCTATTTTAAGGATTTCTTTTAATGACACAAACATTTCTTTCTCAACACAAACATAACACAACAAAGTGTCACTGATAATTCAACAATAAGATAGCTTCATGTTGTTACCCTCAGTATGATTTTTTCTCCTTCGATTCTGAGAAATAAAGTTTTATTCGTATGTTTTGGATAGCGGAAAGGCCTACACTACCCATAATCCTCGACCACCGACGATTTGACCTAATTCAAGCTGTGGAAAAGGCCCTAGATGACCTCACAGAGCTCGAAAGCGTTGGAGCCATAAAGAATCCTCTTGTGATCAGATCTATAGAGAGCAAGCTACCAGATAATATGAAAAGGAACTGGCTGACGTTCATGGTCAATCCAAGAAATGGAGTCACAACTGATAATCACTTTGATTCCTTTCTTAAATTCTTAAAGACACAAGAGGATGTTTTGGAGAGATTAGACCAACTGGGCATGAGTGAAAACCTGAAAAGAAAGCTACTTACCCAGAGAAGAGGTACGCTCCATAAAATCCACAAGGACAGGAGGATGTGTTGTCTGTGGAGATGAAAAGCACCATGAGAAGATCTTCTTCTGCAGCAGTTCAAAGGACTAAAGCCTGGTGAGAAGCTGAATGCTGTTCAAAGACTGGGAGTGTGCAGAAGATGCCTCAGATGTCATACAGAGGATGATGAATGTACGGACACTTACCATGCAGGAACAGAGACTGTCAAAGAGGAAGCTCTTCAGACCACCATTTCTTCCTCTGCCTGAAAGGAGAATTCAAGGGGAAAGAACCTGTGAAAGTGGGAAAACCCAGTGCCAGGAGGCACGCATTCACAGAGGAGCAAGAGAAATTAATAGCTGAGCTCACCCCAGACATGGCAGAAAATTCAGAAGAGCCTTCACCAACATGGCTGCAAAATCACACTGCACTGGAAAAAGCCTTCCTGGAGTGATGGATTCAAGTACCAGTTATTCTTATGCTTCTCAAGTAACTACCAACGCAGGACAGAAAATTGTAACTCTCATTGATTTGGCATCAGATACCAATTACATCACTCATACAGCTGCCAGAAGACTGTGTTATAAAAAATTAGGATTATACTGGGGTTCAGATGTTTTAATTCTTGTAGAGAGTGTGTGTGCTTTCTGTTCTTTGCATGTCTCTCTCTCACTCCTTATCAGGCATGTGCTTGCTGAGGCAGGAAGGAGAGATGATTAAAAACGGACCAAGGACAAGAGAGACAGGTTAGGGGAGGTATCATTTTGGAAAAGAAACATAATGTTCATACTAAGCGGAAGACCAAAAAAGGAAATTGTTAGTGGGGAGATATCCGAGACAGCCCATTTTATGAAAATTGTATAAGAACCAACTGACAGAGCTCCTCAGGAGCCTTTTCTCTGTAACCCCTTTGTGTGTTGCACTGTTAAATGCTCCTTCTTGTACAAGAATAATAAATTCAACTTAAACTTTGATACTTTGACTCCAGTCTTCCTTATTCAAGAGTTCTTCTTGAAAAAATTCTCATAACATTTGGCGCCCAACGTGGGGCCCCAATATCTGTTCTCCTCTGGAAGCAACGGCACTGGAAAAAACCTGCAGGTGTATTGACTGGAAAACCGCCACGAGGTGCTAAAAACTCCATTTTGGCGTAGGCCAATACCAGCTGAGAGAGGAGGTAGTGACGGGGTCAACCACACAAAAAAAAATAAAAAGGAAAAAGAGGATTGGCAAAACAAAAGGGTAAGTTGAATTTTGATCATTGGCCAGAGAGCCTCAGTTCAGTTGGGAACTTAGAGGGGTGCCTCAGTCATAGACTTGGAGGGTAATGTCTTTGGAATGACAATTGGAAAACTTGATCTTTCAGGCCTGAGTAAACAAAAAGACATCGGAGAAGTCTAGGACTTCGTCAGTATAGTGTTGCTTGTAAGTCAGAGATTTAAAGGTAATACTGGGAGTCTAGGACTCCGATAAAAGAGCATGCTTTAGTGTTTTTCTCTCTCTCTATATATATATATATATATATATATATATATATACCTAAAATAGATATAAATTCTACTTGGGCTGAAAAAATAATAGATAAAATAAATAAATTTTAAACCCTCAAAATGGGTAACTGTCAGAGTCATAAAATAGAACAATATAGTGGAGATGCTAAACGATGGAAACATTAAATCCTGATAATGTTAAATATCTTAAGAGATGGCAGAAGAAGTATGATTTTGTAGGAAGATTAGATGTAGGAAAATGTGAAGAGTTGGTGAAAGCTATTAGTGAGAAGGAGAAAAGGAAAGGTAAGTCAAGGAAAGAAGGACTGTTACAGGCCAAGTTGTGGCTGATAGAAGCTGGGGCCAGACAAGCCGGTATTCAGAGAAGGAAAAGAGAGGAAGAAGAGAAAGTTGCTAAAAGAGAAGAAAATGTAAGTGAACAGAAGGAAGCTCAACAGAGCAGTGAAAAACAAACTAACATATATCCTGTCTTGTTTTCTGCCCGAGACCCTCAGGGTGATAACGAGTATGTGCCATGTGGGCTCTGTCCGTATCCTCCACCTTATCCCGCACCTCAGCCTCCTCCTCCCGCACCACCAACTGCTCCGCCGCCTCCTGTCCACTCACCCCACAACCCCTTCCTGAGGGTTAATGTCACTCCACGAAGGGGAGAGAAGGCTCCACAGATCCTCAGTCTCTCTAAAGACACGAGCGGTACAGTATACGGCCACACCACACATGCAGATGAGACACAGAGTTACAGAGGAATAAATTTACATGATGATGAATATAACACAACTTTCATCGCACCCATGATTGAGTTACCAAACCCTAGAGCAGGCTTAAATGTGAATGGAGCAGTGCAGCCACTCACAGTGAGCGTATTTAGAGCATGGACAGACCAGGATGTTAGAGATGCAACAAAAACCATAACTCGTCCTGAAGAGGATGGCGAAGCCTTTACTAAAGAAACGAATCAACTCTTCAAGAGTTTCGTTTAAATACCGTAGAAGTAGAACGAGCAGTCAGAACAATAGCGCCAAAAGTATGGTGCCAAATAAGGGGAAATTGGGACCCCCTTATTAATCGGGAGCCGATTCCATTTGGTCATGCAAATTATGCTGCTCAGGTAGACCCACTACTGGCAAGAGTGGTTGCACATTACAGAGGACAGGCAAATTACTCAAGAGTGTCAGAATGCAAACAGGGACCTGCAGAGCCGGTGCCACTTTTTGTTGAAAGGATGAAAAAGGTGTTCCATGTACACAGTGGAATACCCGTAAATAATGTTGATAACAGCCGTACAGCATGCAGTTAAAAAAAGCACTCATGATTGGATTCAGACCAGAAATCAGTCAGTTCATAAGGAAACATCTGATTGCTTGGAAAATGAAGGATTGCAGAGGACCATTGATTATGCAATTCATGCAGAAGAAACAATTGAAACAAAAAAGAAAAAGATACAAATGCATTTTTGTGCTATGATACTAACACTGGTGAACTTTTCTTCTGAGATAACCATGGGAGGGGGAGAGGACGTAGGGGTGGTGAGAACAGAAGAATGGACAACGATTTGTGCTACAATTGTGGAAAATTTGGACATTACGCGAGACACTGCAAAGCTCCAAAGAAAAGAGGGAGGAGGGGAGGATGGAGAGCGGGAGGAGGCGAAGGAGCGGATCCCGGGCAGGACAGGAGAAAGGAGGATCACGCTGCATGACTAACTCCAGAAGCAGGTCATGTAGACACACGCACACACACACACACACACACACAGACAGAGATAGATGACATCACAGACACAAGCACAGCAACAGATGATGAGGCAGAGGTAGATGAGATTCTATCGTTGCAAACAGCCGAGATTTTACTATCACAGGAAGGAACTAAACCATGGATAAAATTAGAAGTGCAAGGGAAAGCAATAACTTTTTTGTATGACACTGCAGCCTGCAGAACAGTTGTGCGATGTAGTGAAACAGGAACAAATTTTCCTTTGCAGCTAAATAGCGGTTTGAGAGTTAGGTCAGCCACAGGGCATGTAACTGTTAAACCTTTGACTAAACCACTAAAAATAAGCGATCCTAAAATAAAGAAAAGCATACGCCTCAGTGGCGTTATCACAACTGTGTCCCATTAACCTCTTAGGGAGGGATTTGAAATCAAAATTAGGGATAGCAGTGGTATCAGACCAAAATGGTTTTGTATGAAAGCGTGCCGTGTAAATCTAAAAACAGCAGACAGCGATGACGAGGACGAAGTAGAAATGTGTACGAAGGACTAACATTGAACTACTGGTACAGTTTAGATCTAATTCAAACAGGACCAAGTAGTATAACTCAAGAATTCATGAAATTGGTAAAACCTGCATTCCTTCTGCGAAATGAAAAACACTGAAACACGCACAGCCGAACAGTTACATTGTACAATGTACTATCGACACGAGCACGGAGCAGACAAGGAATATCATGACAAATTCTTTAAAGAGCCCAGCTGTAAAGTAACTTTCACTGAACTATACTGGGACAAAAAAGGAAATTGTGCATGCGCAGTGAGTCTCCTGAAACCAGAAATGAAACTGTTTAGGGGGGGGCTCGCACCACACATTTCGTGTTCAAAAATGATCCATTCACAGTGGAGAGATTTGGGTGGGTTTATCTCAAAAATAAAACGATTAAACTATGAATGGAAAGAAGTGGGGGGGGGGCTATTCACACCTAAATTGAACGTGTATTGCACCCATTTGAACTGGGTCACACAAGCGGTCAAGGCTGTACACCTTAGTGGAGAAACTAGCCTAGACTCTATCACCGATTGATACACTTTAACTGCTGAAGAAGGGTTAGAGCTAACCAATCTACCCCAGGAGTTGTGGTCCAAGGGGTCAGCTGATGTGGGACTCATTAAGGGGGTACAACCAGTTAAAATAACTCCAAAAGGCTCTTACAGGCCGTATCAGAGACAGTATCCACTTAAACTAGAAGCTGAAGAAGGAATAGCACCAATAATACAGGATTTACTGAGTGCAGGAGTCATTAGAGAGTGCCCAAATGCAGCATGCAATAGTCCTTTGTTTCCTGTAAAGAAAGCCACCCCATCGACAGGATGGAGGATGGTACAGGATTTACAAGCAGTAAACAAAGCAGTAATACCACGTGCTCCCTTGTTCCAGACCCACACTCTGCTAAATGAACTCAATCCAAAAGCTAAATATTTTACAGTGGTAGATTTAGCTAATGCATTTTTCTCTATACCACTTCACGAGGAAGATCAATTTTGGTTTGCATTTCAGTATAGAGGTAAAAAGTATACATTCACAAGACTCCCACAAGGATATTGTGAAAGTCCGACCATCGTTTCAATGGCAATGACATCTAACTTAGCACACTTTACTCCCCCGAGAGGAAGCCAGCTATTATTGTATGTTGATGATATTTTGCTGGCCTTAGAAAATGAACAGGATTGCAAAAATAGAAAAGCTGCAATATTACATACACCCAAACCACAGACAAAAAAACAAATGATGTCTTTTCTGGGAATGACTAACTTCTGTAGAGCATGGATTGCAAATTATGCTGAAGTAACACACCCACTTCAAATGTTTATCTATGATCAACCCATGGCACCTAATGATGTGATCACATGGACTCCGGAGGGAGAACATGCGTTTGTACAAGTAAAACAACTACTAGTGAGTTCAGGAGTTTTAGCACTCCCAGATTATAAGAAACCGTTTATACAAATGTGTGATGCTAGAAGTGGATTTATGCCCAGTGTGCTAACCCAGCCTTTTGGAGGAAAACTTAGACCGTAGAATACTATTCGTCTAAATTAGATCCAATAGCCAGAGCAATGCCACTGTAACTGTTTGAGACAGTGTTTCATGAGTTAATGAAATGGTTTAAAAAAGTTAATAAATAAGAATAAATTCATAATCAATTTAGAGTATTAAAATGAGAGAGTAAAGAAAGAATTTCAATGTGAGGCCTATTTTATTTTGAAATGTACAGTCACATGTTGTAGTATGTTGTTCTATGAGGAATTGTGGGTAGAAGGAAAAACAGAGAAAACCAGAGCCTGGATATGGTGGCGCATGGTCAAGAAAAACAACAAATAGACTACACTATATTCTAGAGGCGCACACGGTAAATATACTTTTGTTTGCCTGTGTATTATTTGGTTATCTCCAATGGGACTGTATTTGGTTTATTATTTTGTGCTGCATTGGCCTCATTTAGACTTTTACGTTTCAGTTTTCATGGTGTCAAGGTGTCTCAAGATTGTTTTGTCGTCGTTGGAGGGGAGAATGAGGAAGAAATAAAAAAAGATGAATCTCGACATCAGTATGATTCGTGGCCTTTTTCAAGAACGAGTGTAGCTACAGTGAAAACGTAACGCTAACATGGCCAAGAGTAAGAGACTAGAGCTGCAAATGTCCGAGGCAAGCCGGAAGCAAGACCGCTAGAGCGACGTGTGGCCGGAACATCCAGGAGCCGACAGAGAGAGACGAAGAGAGCGTCTACCACGGAACGCCGCGACTCCATCACAGCCTGCTAGAGAGAGAGGGGACCGAACGCCGCGACTCCATCACGGCCTGCTAGAGAGAGAGAGAGGACACCGGAACGCCGCGACTCCAGCACAGCTTGCTGCGAAGAGGGAGGACTGGAACGTCGACCAGCGGGTGCTACGGCTCTTCATATATCCTTACCTGGCTTCAGCAGGCATGCAGCCTCAGGCAGACGAGAGCAGTTCTGCAATAATCTTTTGATTTGAGAGTACCAACCTGCAACTGTATGGATATTTTAAAGGTTGAAAAAACTATTGAGTAACAGAGGTTTGAGTGAAATGCTAAATGTTCCTGCTTAATATTATATGAATGTCCTGTGAGTTTTGACTTAAGAGTTCAACATTTCTATTTCATTGCTATGTCAGTCCACAGTGAAAAATCTCAATGTGAGGGTCTTAGTGAACATGTTGAGTTCCTTTAAGCAGAGTTAGCAAGATTAAATGAACGGTTAAAATTTCAGATAGATGAGGCTGAAATAGAGAGACTAAAGACACTCATTGATGATATCAATGCTAAAATACAAATTCAAAAGGTATCAGTAACAGAGCCAACCTCCAAAGTTGAACCCCGTAAATCCTCACGGGAGAGAAAGTTAACTCCCAAAATGCTAGAACTAAAACAACAAGAGATCTTTCAAAAGGAGAATAAGTTTGTTATGTTATATGACAAATGGAAGGAGAAAATTAGAGCTGCACGCTCCTCACTCAAAAATGAGTGCTCTGACAAGGACTTGTGTTGCATGATGGATGCTGTAAAAGGGCTAGAGGCAGTGAAGGATGCATATGAGAATGTCTAGCACAGTCTGCACCTTCCACTGATATCAGACGTAAGATTGATTCATGCACAGCAGTAACTGCAGATGTGATGGTGCTACTGAAAGTGCGCATGAGTGAAGTGGGGCAAGATGACTTTGATGCTTAGGCAGAAAATGCAAGATTGCACATGATGCTTGACAGAGAATATGCACAGTCAATATTTAGTGCCTCAGCCCTCAAATCTTCTATTTGTAGTCACTAGTCGAGATGTCCATCAGAGCAGCTAAGTATCACAGTAAAAAGAGCAGACTGTGCCGCTGATCTTCCAGTCTTTTAAGTTCTTGCCTCTGTGCAGCAATTGCCTCATCTGTTACTATAAAAGCGCTTCTAAATCTTTTCCTTTTTTTGTCTGTCTTTTCCTTTTTGTCTGTGTTGAAGCAACAAGCTACAGCTATTACAGCCTTACAGGAGGTCCCTAAGACACTGTGGACTGTTAATAAGTATGATGTTGGCCTCATCAAAGACTGTAAACCTGTTGTCATTACTCCAAAATCAGACTTTAGACCTTGCAAGGATCAATATCCACTTAAACAAGAAGCCATCGATGGCATAACACCAGTCTCTGAGTCTCTTAAAGCAGCAGGAGTAATTATTCCCTGTGATGACTCTCCAGTGCACACACCTTTGTTATGCAATGTTTTCAACCCTGTCACTCTCTTTCCCACACCAGACGATGGACAAGAACATAACTGTGTTGCTATCCTCCAACAGGCCGGTCAAGTTGTCAAACTAGAATATTTGTGAATGCTACAACAACAACCAATTGTTCTCACAGATGGCCTAATAATACCCTGACAAGATTTGCCTGCCCATTTAAACAACTTTCATCCCAACCAGGAATCATGTGGTCTTGTGGCAGAAAGGCCTATCACAATTTGCCACTTCAGTTTCAGTGGTCCGGTTGTTGCCACCCATCAGTTGTCGCAACTGATACGAAAGTCTTCCATAAGAAGGCTCCTACCACCAATATTCAATCTACCACACATTTTCGAGTTCACCGAGACATTACTGGTGCTCCTCCAAATATGATGGTTATGTGTTAGCTGACCCCTGGACTCCCAACGCCAACATTGGTTGGTCCCTATTTATAGGAGGCGGAACACCTGCCGCCCTGAACAAAATTAATAGCCTGGTCTGTTCTTTCATTAGCAAACCAAACTGAAATGGCTCTTACCTTAATGAATACTGAAATGTCTGCAATTAGAACAGCAGTTATCCAACACAGACTTGCTCGATATTATTTTAGCTGGAAAAGGGGACATTTGCAAAATACTCAATGTATCTTGTTGTTTTTATGTCCCTGATGAATACGAGAACATCACCAACATCATCAAACACATGCAAGATGCCATTCAACCCTACCAGTAACAGAAGACTCATGGTTCTCTTGGCTAAAGTCTTGGGGCCAAGGATGGTCATCATAGCTTTTAACAATGATTATCCCAGTCATAGTTATCTTCTTCTTGCTCAGCACCCTGATTCCGTGTATGTTAAGATGGCTGTCTAATGTATTCACCAAAAGGATCATCCAACCCTCTACATATGTTCATGTAAACGTTAATAATGACAATCAAAGTCCAGCCTCAATTCACAGTTCTGATTCCCATCAATATCCCAGCTCAGACTATGACTCTGATGATGATGACATTGTGTAAAATAATGTTTTTGTTTTTATTTTGTTTTTTTGTTTTTTATTTTTTGATATTATTATTATTATTATTATTATTTATATTTTTCATTTATTTATCTTTTCTCTCTCTTCCTCCTTTGTTTCTTTCCTCTTCTAAACAACTGCCATGACGATACATTTAAAATTCATGTGAATTAATGTGTCTGATAATTAAGTTGTGACTATATACTTTATTTTTATCTTATTCCTTGTTTTTACTGTTTGTAAAGAGACATGAAGCGGCCAAAAGCCAATATGTTCATTACAAATACAAAAGGATCAGAAAAATCCAACACAGTGATGAAAACACAAGGTGCTGTGGAGAACAGCACAAGAGAGACAAATGAATCAAAGAGGGTAAACATGCCATTCAGTTCTTTAAGTCCAGTTAAATGCATGTACTTGTAGTGAAAGTCACTCCATTCACAAATGTCAGACATTTACTAATAAGTCACCAGAAGAAAAGAAGATTCGTACTGGACAAAAATCTGTGTTTTGGTTGTCTTAAGAGAGGACACAATTCAAGGGACTGCAGAAACAAAGCAACCTGTGGTATATGCAAAAAACAGCATCCAACACCGTTGCATGAGCATTGCAGCACTTCTCCAGACACATCTCCCCATGCTGTTGGGCAGGCAGAAGATAAGTCATCTTCACTCTCTTGCTCCATAGACAAAGGTGATGGTGGGAGCACATCGATGATAGTGCCGGTGTGGCTCTCATCCGTCACAGCTCCTGAAACAGAGACATTGGTGTATGCTTTGTTAGATACGCAGAGTAGTACTACCTTTGTAGACAAAGAGGTGTGTAAGAAGATGGGCGAGGGTTTAGAGCCAGTCAAATTAAAGCTTACCACTATAATGGGAAAAGATTCCATTGTTCAGAGTGACAGAGTTAGTGGTCTTAGAGTCAGAGGGTTTTCCTCACATAGCTTTGTTAACTTGCCACCTGCATACACCAGAGATTTTATCCCGCTCGAACGCACACACATTCCTACTCCTGCAACAGCTAAGAGATGGAAACACCTAAATGCTATAGCACAGGAAATACCAGAGTTGTTGGACTGTGAAGTCGGACTCTTAATAAGCTATGACTTTTGTAGAGCACTAGCACCACGACATGTTATTACAGGTGGTGATGAAGAGCCATATGCCATTAGGACTGACTTAGGATGGAGTATTGTTGGCAGCTCACCAAAGACTGCTAAGTCAACAGAGGTAACAGGTCTTTGCCATCGTGTGTCCGTTAAAGAGCTTCCATCATTAACACCAGCTGCTGTTCTTAGAGTCCTCGAATCTGACTTCAGAGACACAAATTATGGGGAAAAGACCATATCACAAGATGATATTCAGTTCATGCAGATCTTGAACCAGACAATACAGCAGAACTCAGATGGCCACCTGGAAATGCCACTTCCTTTCAAAACACGTCCACACCTACCAGAAAACACTTGTTTTCTGGTAGGTGTGGACGTCTGGTAGGTGTGGACCAGAGCCAGGCAAGTGCCTGGCTCTGGTGCGACTGAAGCACCTGAAAGCGAAACTTGAGAGGAATCCCATATTCAAGGAGGACTATATTAGATTCATGGCAGGTGTCATCGAAGGTGGGGAAGCAGAGAAGGCGGAAGAAGCGTCCCAGGACAGAAATGTGTGGTACATTCCACATCAAGGGGTTTATCACCCAAGAAAACCTGAGAAAATTAGAGTTGTATTTGATTGTTCTGCTAAATATGAGGGCACAGCTCTAAATGATCACTTACTGACAGGACCTGATCTCACAAATGGGTTGTCAGGGGTTCTCTGTAGATTCCACAAACATCCAGTTGCAATCATCTGTGATGTAGAGAAAATGTTTCATAGATTTCATGTAAGCAGAGAAGACAGAAATTACTTGCGGTTTCTTTGGTGGGAACAGGGGGATACCTATTCAGAGCCAAAAGAATATCGCATGAAGGTTCACCTCTTTGGGGCAGTGTCCTCCCCTGGGTGCGCCAATTATGGTATGAAGTTCTTAGCGAATGAAAATGAAAAAGAGTATCCATCTGCCAACTTCATAAAGAAAAATTTTTATGTTGATGATGGCCTCATCAGTTTGGAGACGGCAGGCAAAGCCATCAAACTAGTGAAAGAGACACAGGCTGTGTGTGCAAAGGGGAAACTGCATCTCCACAAGTTCATCTCCAACAACAGGGAAGTTTTGGAGTCGATTCCTGACTGTGAACGAGCCAGTGGAGTTCATGATGTAAATCTCAGCCATGGAGATCTTCCTGTTCAGACTGTGTTGGGAGTGAAATGGAATGTGAACAGTGACACTTTCTCTTTCAGTGTATCCCTGGAGGAAAAAACCAGCAACGCGGAGAGGAATCCTTTCAACTGTAGCCTCTGTGTTCGACCCCCTCGACTTCCTCGCTCCTTTTCGCCTATTGGGAAAGAAAGTGCTACAAGAAATGTGTCAAAGGGCATAGCATGGGATGAACCACTGCCCAAAGACTTAGAGCCACAGTGGAAAAATTGGCTGAATGATCTGGAGAACCTACAAAAGCTTCACATCCCAAGATGCTTTGCTCCTGAAGCCCTGGGAGAAGTTCAAAGAGTCGAGTTGCATCACTTTTCGGATGCGAGTAGCCATGGATACGGTCAATGCTCATACATCCGAGTGGTGAGTGAGGATTTATTGTTCTTTGATTATAGGCAAAGCCAGAGTTGCTCCCACAAAAGTTGTAACCATACCAAGACTTGAGTTAACAGCTGCTGTGGTCTCAGCAGCAGTCGGTAGCATGTTAAAAGAGGAGCTGGAACTCAAAATTGACTAGGAATACTTTTGGACTGACTCAAAAGTAGTTCTAGGCTACATTGCTAATGAAGCCCGTAGGTTTCATGTTTTTGTCGCGAACAGAGTACAGAGAATCAGAGACACAACAGATCCAGCCCAGTGGTACTATATTGATACTGATCAAAATCCGGCTGATCATGCCTCCAGAGGCCTCAAGGTGGGAGACTTGATCAATTCCAATTGGTTAACTGGACCAAAATTTCTCTGGGAGAGAGAAATCGCCACACCAGAAACAAATCCAGAGCTTATGGTAGGAGATCCTGAGATAAAAACAACACAAGCACTGCAAATCAGTGTAGTCAATGAAGAGAATTTCCTAGACAGATTCAAAAGATTCTCTAAGTGGCAGACTGCATTGAACGTTGTAGCTCGAATCCTACAGCTAGCACAAAAAGACAAATTACCAGAGCTCATAACAGTTGAAGAAAGGAGAAAGGCTAGTTTAGTGCTTGTGAGATTAGCACAGAGAGATGCCTTCAAAGAGGAGATACAGAAGCTAAAGCAGGGAAAATTGTCACATAATAATCAGTTGTTTCAGCTTGATCCAGTGCTGCAGGAGGGTGTCCTCAGGGTGGGAGGGAGATTAAAAGCAGCTTCCTTACCTCTTGACTGGAAACATCCTGCCATCCTGCCAAAAGATGGTGTTGTCACACGCCTGATTCTGGACTACTGTCATGAAAAAACTCTGCATCAAGGCAGAGGTCAAACCCTCAATGAGCTGAGAGCAAATGGCTACTGGATTCATGGTGGCAGTAAGGTTGTGGCAAATCAAATCAAACAATGTGTCCCATGCAGAAGAGCTCGAGGCCTACAGAAACACAAAAATGGCTGATTTACCTGTGAACCGTATTGACCCCTCACCACCATTCTCATTCTGTAGGATGGACTGCTTTGGACCCTTTCCAACTAAACAGGGTCAGAAGGAAAGTAAGAGATATGGTCTGATATTCACTTGTTTATCATCAAGAGCCATTCACATTGAAATGCTTGAGGATCTAACAACGGATGCATTTATTAATGCTTTGCAATGTTTTATAGCTATCTGAGGACCTGTAAGAGAGATCAGATCAGATCAAGGAACAAATTTTGCAGGGCCAGAAACGAACTCTCAAAGACTCTAAAAGAAATGGACAAGGACAGAGTGGCTGTTTATTTAGCAGAGAAACAGTGTGACCTTGTAATGAATGTACCTGATGCTAGTCACATGGGAGGTGTATGGGAACGGCAAATTAGGACAGTGAGGAGTATTATGACATGGGCCCTCTCAAAGAGTGTTGGGAGGTTGGATGATGCATCCTTGAGAACATTTTTCTATGAAGCCATGTCAATAATAAACAGCCACTCACCACAGACAGCATCAGTGATCCCAAAGGTGAAGAGCCACTTACACCAAACCACTTGCTCACCATGAAAACCTCTGTCCCTCTGTCTCCTCCAGAAAAATTTGAGGCAGAAGATCTGTACACTAAGAAAAGGTGGCACAGAGTACAATATTTGTCTGAACAATTCTGGTGTAGGTGGAAGAAAGAATATTTGGCAAACATCACTCTAAGGCAAAAGTGGCATTCTCCACGACGCAATGTTAAGATTGGAGATGTTGTCATTCTCAGAGAAGAGGGATCTCCTTGCAATGAATGGAGACTGGGAAGAGTATTAAATGTTTGTACAGATGATGATGGTCTGGTGCGTAAAGCCACCATACAAATAGGTAATAAAAACTAGGAAAGGAAGGTCAAAGGCTCACTAATCCATCCATTATTGAGCGTCCTATTCATAAACTTGTTGTGTTAGTGGAAAGTAACTAAAGGTATTTCCATAGTTACCAAAACAGGTAACCTGTACTTGTGTTGAGAGATACAAACCATTCTTGATCTCAGAGTTCTTCTCTCATACTTGTTTTGTGTATTGTTTGAGAAATTACTCGATTTATTCGAGGTTAAAGGTCATCATAAATCATAGTAATTGGTGGGAGTGTAACTGTTTGAGACAGTGTTTCATGAGTTAATGAAATGGTTTAAAAGTTAATAGATAAGAATAAATTCATAATCAATTTAGAGTATTAAAATGAGAGAGTAAAGAGAAAGAAAGAGTTTCAATGTGAGGCCTATTTTATTTTGAAATGTACAGTCACATGTTGTAGTATGTTGTTGTATGAGGAATTGTGTGTAGAAGGAAAACTGCGCACAGAGAAAAGCAGAGCCTGGATATGGTGGTGCATGGTCAAGAAAAACTTTTGTTTGCCTGTGTATTATTTGGTTATCTCCAATGGGACTGTATTTGGTTTATTATTTTGTGCTGCATTGGCCTCATTTAGACTTTTACGTTTCAGTTTTCACAGTGTCAAGGTGTCTCAAGATTGTTTTGTCATTGTTGGAGGAGAATGAGGAGGAAATAAAAAAAAGATGAATCTTGACATCAGTATGATTCATGGCCTTTTTCAAGAACGAGTGTAGCTACAGCCACAATGTCTGCAAGCTGTACGGGCTGCAGCCTTAACGATACAGAGTTCAGCTACAATTGTCTTGTTTCATCCATTAACACTGAAGGTGTCACATGCTGTAGATGCTCTACTGACACAGTCAAAAATAGCCTTCATGTCTCCAGCTCGACATCTCAATTGTATGACTATCCTACTCTCCCAGCCTCATCTAACTATTGAAAGGTGTACAATTTTAAATCCAGCAACGCTACTACCAAATGAAACAGAAGGCGCTAAACATGATTGTGTAGCTGAAACAACAGAAAAAGTGTTGCCAAGAGCGGATTTAACTGGCATTACAAAATCCGGATGTAGTGATGTTTGTAGATGGATCATGCAAAAGAACCCAGATGGGACTAACAGTAGTGGATATGTAGTGGTAACTATAGACAAAGTGTTAAAGTCTAGAGCACTCGCACCTCACCTCTCAGCTCAAGCAGCAGGACTGATTGCACTAACTGAAGCATGCAAACTAGGAGCAGGGAAGAGAATAACTGTCTATACTGATAGTGCATATGCTTTTAATACCTTACATGTTTTTGCACAGCAGTGGAAAAATAGAGGTATGATTACATCCACAGGTAAATCGATTTTGCATACAAATCTGATTTTAGCCTTATTAAAAGCTGTAAACTGCCACAGATAGCAGTATGTAAGTGTGCAGCCCACACGACAGGAACAGACTTAGTTTCACAAGGAAATCGCAAAGCAGATGAGGAAGCGAAGATAGCTGCTGCCAGACGAGAATACCAAGACATACACACAGCTGAAGAGATCACACACATTGACCATGACATTTTAAAAGACATGCAACAGAGCTCAACTGAATCAGAAAAACAATTTGGGGCGAACAGGGGGGGGCGACATTATCTGATAATGAGTTATGGAAATGACCAGAGGGCAAGTACATACTTCCAAAGAATTTATTTCGATTTGCAGCAGTATTGTTGCATGGATTAACTCATGCGTCAACAGGGGGGATGTATGAGCTAATAAATAAAATATATACAGCATATGGATTCCAAAATTACGCAAAAAAATTTTGTGCATCATGTCTAGTGTGTGGAAAACAGAATGCCCAAGGTAGATTGAGACCAAGACCAGGTAAAATGCCTAATGCTCAATATCCATTTCTTACGATATGCATGGATTTTATTGAATTAAATAAATGTGAAAACAAAAAGTATTGTCTAGTGATCATAGACTTATACTCAAAATGGTTTGAACTTATCCCAACCACACGAAATGATGCAATAACAGTAGCTAAAGCTTTGGCAACACAT
>JAAROE010000415.1:0-16641 GCA_036365135.1 Miichthys miiuy | reverse complement strand
TATAAATGTCTCCCTTTTTCCTGCTTCTTCCAGTGTTGTTTCCATTGATTGATTATTTCCTTCCATATTAAACTTTTTCCTTCTGCTTTTGATCATTTTAATTTCATTTCCACCTCCTCTTTCTTCACTGCCTCCTTAGCAATTTTATCTGCTTCTTCGTTCCCTTGTATCCCTAAGTGAGCTCATGAACGTTATTTCCCCCCCCTGCTGTGTTAATCTGGATGTTTTTAACAGTATTTCATATAATATTTCCTGGTGTGTTTTTGCTGTCCTGTTTTTAATGCTTAAGAGTGATGCAACTGAATCACTACATATGACTGTCTTCCTGTCCACCCTGTCCTCCACCCATTCTATTGCCAGTAATATTGCACATAGCTCCACCGCATATATGCTTAAATGATCAGATGTTCTTTTTGATATTTTGATATGATGACTGAACCACCACTGCTGCGCCTGTTGCTCCTGTTTTCGGTTCTTTTGATCCATCTGTGTATATGTAAACATATTCCCCATACTTTCCATCAGTATGCAAGATTCCTGTACTAGGTCCGCTGTTTTATTTCTTTTCTTGATATCCCATATTTCTACATCTACGCTTGTTTCTTGTATTTTGAAGCCGCTTTGGTTTCTATTACATTCATATGGCACCACCATACCGTAACACATCCGGCCCAGACTTTCAGAATAAATGGAGAAACCATAAAGGGGGCTCTGCAGTGGAAGTGAAATGTGTTCGTTTTTGTTCATGTTTGTTTGCGTCTATCATGCTGTGTTTGAAATAGAGCTACGTCAAATGCAAATGATATTGTTTAGGCTGATTGGTTGATCCCGAGGGAAATTGAAGTATCCAGTAGGAGCACGAGACACAGTGATTATACATTAAATATACATTAAAATGAACATCTAAGGTGTGTAAAGTAATTAAACATATGCAGAGACATTAAACCTGTGCAGAGAAATTAAATATGTGCTAAGATTTGTACAAACAGAAAAGTATATAAAAACTAAATGGAAATAAGAAATAGAAGTACAGAGATATAAAAAAATATACACTATATTTATAAATATATATATAACATCGATCAGCCTCCCTGTATTATTTTGAAGAGAAAATGCACCATGTCCGGTTTAACTC
Source organism: Miichthys miiuy (assembly GCA_036365135.1). Lineage (NCBI taxonomy): Eukaryota > Metazoa > Chordata > Actinopteri > Sciaenidae > Miichthys > Miichthys miiuy. Next base: position 15,506 of record JAAROE010000415.1, on the reverse strand, counting down.
CGGTTGACTTGACTCTACCGCTACACCGGCCAGCTGACGGAAGTGCCTCGAGGTTGTTGACGCGAGGTGTTTCCTGGGAAAGTTTCGATAGGACGCCATTTTGTTTGAAAGAGGCAGAGCAGAGGTTGGAGCTTCAGACCGCAGCACGCTTTTTCAGGTATGTTACAGTTCACGTTCAGCGGGACAGAGTCAGTGCTGGAGGACTGCGTCATTGAAGCTGACGCTGTCGTCGCTGCAGCTAAACACATGACAGATACTTGACACAGCGCAGGTAGCTGAAGAGCTAGCCGTGAAGCTAGTTAACAGCCCGGACACAGTCTGATGAGCTGCTCGGAGAGATTCGACTGAAACTCGGTAAAGCAGAGCGCTGTTGGACGGTTAGCTATGAGCGTTTAGTCTTCATTTCAGGAGGCTCTGTCAAGGCCATGCTCTGTTATATGCACTTGTGTGTGTGTGTGTGTGTGTGTGTGTGTGTGTGTGTGTGTGTGTGTGTACACACACACACACTCGGTCAGTGAAGCTGTGGACTGTGACTGACAGGAGGACAGAGCTGGCTGGACCGCCAGCTAAGGTTAGTTTTTGGGAAGGGCGTTTGGCGTGATCTGCTTCCTGCACGGGATAACTTCAGTATGCAGCTGCTCCACGGTCACCGGAAACAAACAGTATTACTTATTGTTATGTACTACACTAATAACGCCTTAAATGACTAGAGAAGGAGAGTTACTTATACGCATCGTCCACTATCCATGTTGTGCTGAATAGCTAGTTAATAATCAGAATCAGTGAGTCATTATAAATCAGACACTATAAAACACTGCTCTATTATGAGATTTATCAGGGCCAGCCAATGATTATGTCTTTATCATCTCTGATGAAGAGAATCCGCCTCAGTCAGCTGTAGTCGACTTGCCAGCTGTTTGGCTTGGACATGTCTATGTCATAAATCATATACTGTATATTATCTCTGTCTAAAATGATCATGGTGTTATTTTGTTAGAATGGAATTACAGTGAGATAGATTGCTTATATCATACTGTCACTGTAAGATTTAATATACTCCTCATTACCCTTCTATGTGTGTATTGTACATATTTTAATTCAGTTTTATTTATATAGCAGCAGATCATAACAAAAGTTATCTCATGACACTTTCCATACACGTGCAGCAGCATTCTGAATTAACTGCAAAGTCTGATAACAAAGAGTTACAACAGTCCAGCCTAGAAGTAACAAATGCGTGGACTAGTTTTTCTGCATTCACTTGAGATACGATGCGTCTGATTTTGGCGATGTTATGTAAGTGGAAGAATGCAGTCCTCGAAATTTGTTTTATGTGGACATTAAAGGACAAATCCTGATCAAAAACAACTCCAAGATTCTTTACAGTGGAGCTGGAGGCCAGGGTGATCCCGTCTAAAGTAACTAAGTCTCTAGAAAGAGAGTTTCTGAGGTGTTTGGGTCCAATTACAAGAACTTCAGTTTTGTCTGAATTTAACATCAGAAAGTTGTAGGTCATACACATTTTTTATGTCCTTAAGGTTTACTTGGAGTTTAGTTAACTGATTGGTTTCATCAGGCTTGATTGTTATGCTGAAAAAAATGAATGGAGTGATTCCTAATAATAACAGTAGAACAAGTCCAGCACTTATATCCCTGCTGAGACCATTTTCAATAGTTGCCCCATACCTGCCTGCAAAATAGATTATGCTCTTTACTCAGGTGTGTTTGTTCTTATATTATTTGATATCTTAATGTTTTTCCTCATAGATGAAAACCTCATTGAATGTTGAGGATCATTTAATGAGGTTTTCATTTGATGAGTGAATGTACCTTGATCTTCGCTGCCTGTTCTTCACCCTGACTTTTTAGACATAATGGCGAGTCCGGGGAAAGACAACTACAGGATGAAGAGCTATAAGAACAAAGCACTGAATCCTCAGGAGATGCGCAGGAGGAGAGAGGAGGAAGGAATCCAGCTCCGCAAACAGAAGAGAGAGGAGCAGGTAAACACCATCTCACCCTCGACCACTTTTGTTATTGCACCCTTAAATGCCCACGTAGGCTCCCAGCTTACTGCTGGTGTTTTGAAACTCAGGCGTTTGGGTCCATATAATACTGGGAACTTTATCTTCAAGGTCCAGTGTGTAGGATTTAGCACAGCAGAACACTGCTCGGCTTCAACATTCCAATTGTGTAGGGGCGAAAAAAAGCTCAAATCAGCAGATTTGATTGTTCTGTATTTCTTTAAATGAAATCAAGTGTCTGAAAGTCGATGATTCTTTATTTAGAGCATTAAATTGGTGCACTGTTCTTGAAGCTTTTTTTCATATGTGCTGGTGTGTCATTTCATTAAGCCAATGTGCCATAAATGTAAACAACGGGTTAATCATGTGACCTCCACTCTGTGCCCACAGCTATTCAAGAGGAGAAATGTACATGTTCCTTTAAGTGATGAATCAATGCTGGAGTATCCCATCCAGGATCCAGACATCAGCTCCACAGTACCTGTGGCAGGTGTAAGTGTGGCTTTACTGTTGTGTCAAACTTTTTGTGATTGGCTACAATCTGAACATGATATAATAATAACGTATCTAATGTTGACATTTGTGCAGGATGGGGTCATAACTCCAGATATGATACAGATGATCTTCTCTGAAGACCCAGACCAGCAGCTAATTGCTACACAGAAATTTAGAAAATTACTCTCCAAAGGTGGGTGTTGCATTCTGGGAATTAACTGGACACTGTTTAGCGAGGTGTTGAATTGAAACACTTGACTCTCATGGCCCTTTCACACACAAAGTGACAGCAGCAGCACAGCTCTCTCAAACCCATTATTACCAATGGCCTGTGCTGCACCACAACAGCTTTTCGCTGCATTGTCGAAAGCACAGCGTAAATCACATTGGACCTGACATGGCCATAGTGCTTTGTGTCATTTTCAAATTATGATTATGCCAGGACTCCCTTGAAAAAGATATTTTTAATCTCAATGGGGCCTTTCCTGGTTAAATAAAGGTTTAAAAAAATCTGAAGTTCTGTTCCTCTATGCAGAGCCAAACCCGCCCATAGATGAGGTCATTTCCACTCCTGGTGTTGTGAATCGTTTTGTGGAGTTCCTGAAGAGGAGTGAAAACTGCACATTGCAGGTAAGCACAGCACAGCACAGCACCTGCATGACTGAAGCTATGATGAGCAGCATATTATATATATGTGTGGTCATTTAGATGTCAGGTCAGCTGTGATTTTCTAATATATCGTGCCATTGCTTCTACTTAAGATGAACCCTCCACTGTAAGCATTTCAGTCACATATGTGAGTGAGTAATTACTGCTAATTTTTTTTTTCTCTGTTTTATTTAGTCTTCAATAGTTATCCTGATCAGCAGATAAATGTGACAGTTGGCTTCAAGTAGTTAGAAGTATTTTATATGCAGCATAGCAGTAAAATTGAATGACATGCTGTATGTTGTGTTTAGAATACAGTCACTAGGAGTGCATCATTCAGTGTATAAGCAAATATAAGCCTCATACAGTTACCTGCAGATTTGAACTGGATAATTAGGATAAAATGCTAAATCTAGTCTAAAAATAATATGTAGACTCTTTTGAGTCTTGAGTTTTGAAATTGGATGTTAAGTCACTTTTGGGTATTATGCACACTGTATGTTTCATGTTTGAGAAAGAGATACTTTTTTTTTTTGACCCTAAAAATAAATGTAAGCGTAGACTCTGGTCACTAAACACAGTCTTGTGTCTCAAATGTTCCTACCAAGAATAACTTGCAGCAGTCTCAGTAATTCATGTTTTTATTTCTCTGAAACGTCACTTTCGAAGTATAGAGCATAAAATGTTCTATATTGCTTCATCCACCTATAATGACTCATGAAGTAAGTGACTGCATGGTAAAGATGGTCATGTTCTTAGCTTGGTTAATGTCTGACTGTGGGTTCATGTTTGTTTGTCTTTCCAACAGTTTGAGGCAGCCTGGGCTCTAACCAACATCGCCTCAGGTACCTTCCTGCACACCAAGGTAGTGATAGAAACAGGAGCTGTTCCCATTTTCATTGAGCTGCTGAACTCTGAGTACGAGGACGTCCAGGAACAGGTGAGTCCACAACGTTCCATATTAAGCATGGGCATTATAAGCGGTGTTGAACCTAGAACTTTTTCAGGCCTGGTGGTACACTACAAAAACCCAAACAAGCTGCACAGGAAGCACATTGGCACAGTTAGCAGGTGCTCTGCAATATATATTTACATTCCAAATGCAAAATGTTTTATATTCAACACATAAAACAAAGTTATTAAAATTAGCTGTGTAACCTGTGATGTGTGCACATTATAAACACAGTGATTCATTGTGGCACAAATTGCATCATGATAATGAATTTTGCCACAGGCCCATTTATTTTCTCTCTCTTCTCTCTCTCTTCTCTCTCTTTTATTTGTGTTCTTTTCATATGAATTACCTGCTTTACAAGTTGGACTTGGGTGGAGGAACTTTGCGACTTATCCTCTGTTATTATTTCTTGTGATCATCATTCATATTATTCACTGAGCCAGCGTTCCACAGTGGTTCCTCTCCTCGGTGGTGTGCAGCTCCGCTGGAAAATGAGAATGAAACATAAGTTCTGCCTTGTATCGTTTCCTTGCTTAACTCCAGAGCTCTGCAGAGGTTACAGATTTATTTCCAGAAACTTTTCCTCCACTCTCCTGTGCATACATTGCCTTACTTTTCCTTGTAATGCGTTTTTAAACATGCCTTGCACTTTAAGTGCTGTGACATGTCTTTCTCTTCCTGAACTCGGGTTTAGTATCCCCTCCTGAGCAGTGCTGAACTTTAGATTCAGGGCCTCGCCAACAAAGTCAGGAGACTACAGTGAAGAAACAAAAACAGAATCTGTGACAATGGATATGGTCATAGTATGCGACAGAAGGTTTTACTCACCAGGGCTAAACTAAAAACATGCTGCTAAATTTCACCTTAATTATTCACAAAATTCACTTTCATTATAGATTTGAGGTGTGAAACAAGTCACATGAACAGTGTCTATACATAATTCACTGATTGCAGCACATTCTTACTGGGACACTGTGTGTTGTGTTTCAGGCAGTGTGGGCGCTGGGGAACATAGCAGGAGATAATGCTGAGTGCAGAGACTATGTGCTCAACTGTGGCATCCTGCCGTCTCTGCAACAGTAAGTGTCCTTTCTCTGTCTGTCTGAATGTGTCAAATACTCTCTGATAACAGCTGGATTCTGTGTTGTCATGTCCAGGCTACTTGCTAAGTCCAACCGTCTGACTACAACCCGCAATGCAGTGTGGGCTCTGTCCAACCTCTGCCGAGGGAAGAACCCACCACCAGAGTTTGCAAAGGTGAGTCTACATGTCATAACTAATACTATGGTGAATACGGGAGTCTTTTTGCGTTATTTCTGCTTGCAGTGTTAGTTCTTGAGTTGTTCATCCTACTCTGCCATTAAACTGTCCGTGTGTCTTTGTTTTCCTTGTGTCTGGTGTCAGGTGTCTCCTTGTCTCAGCGTGCTGTCCAGGCTTCTGTTTAGCAGTGATCCAGATGTGCTGGCTGATGCTTGCTGGGCTCTGTCCTATCTGTCTGATGGCCCCAACGAAAAGATCCAGACGGTCATTGACTCCGGGGTCTGCCGCAGACTAGTGGAGCTGCTCATGTAAGGAACTGGCAGGTCCACATTATAGGAGAACTGTCATTTCACTAGAGGAAGAACAGGCCAAGCAGATTTAGATGTAGATCATTTAGAAACTAGTTTTCTAGCCATGGAAGTAGTATCCTTTATTTAGTTTATTGAAGCTGTTTTTGAGTAAACATAAAGTAGCAAACATTAGCATCAAGTCTTTGAATGATTAAGCCTTTGGTGGAAAAAAAAGTTCAACCGTGTCAGGTCTAGTCTCCCCCTATTGTCTCTCATTTGTCTCGCCAAATGAGAGACAATAGAAACGTATGCTGCTTAAATATTACTAACTCTTTTTGAGTGTGCCTGAAAGAGCACACTATCTATTATTCTCAGCGCTTATTATTCTTATGCCCGTTTTTTTGGCACGCTACTCCTCCCGCAGTTTTGGTTGCACATACAAAGGTAAAGCTAAAAAGGTATCAAAATGTGCGGCTCGGCCGGGCGATGCGGGCTATGACTTTTCTAAGCGTTTTTGTTCAAGAGCTGAGTGCGTGACATCATTGCTAGAGTGGTGAGGGAGAGAAAATTTTGTCAAAATAAATTTGGCAACTGCACTCGAGGCCACAAATGTCACTACAGAAATCATTTATAGATACAAACGTAGGAAAATCCGATGGGGTCAGTGATATCACTGCTGAAGCTGTCAAACTTATAGTTTTGGCGGGAGACGCACCCACTGCCTCATCTACTCCCATGTAAATTGAAGAGGAGAAATTTCCCAAAGGAGCACAGGACACCTGTTCTTTGTCAAACTCCTGAGGTCACAGTTTTTAAAATTCACGTCTGAAACTCGGCAAGATGAGGATGTTCACAGTCACTTCGGCTTTTGGATACGCCACACTGTTTGGCATTAGTGGCCACCTGTTCGAGGGGGAGAGAAAATGTACGCATTATGCACGTTCAGATTTTTGCGCCTGATTCTATGTAAACTTAGTAGAGTAGAAAATATACGATATCATGATGGTTCATTCAGATGATTTATCGTCGAATCATAGAAGTGCGTGAGGCAGGGCAGAATGTCAAGGAGGTGTAAGTTGAAGGAATGGAAGGACTGTCCTGGGTTCAGGGACTGGAAAACATTTGGAGGAGGCAACACGGGTGTGTCTTATGTTAAAAGCCATGCCAAAGGACAAGGGTTCAAGTCAGTAAATCAGATCAAATTTTATTTGTATAGCCGAAAGTCACAAAGTACATTTGCCTCTGAGGGCTTCACAATCTGTACAGGGAGTGACACCCTCTGTCCTTAGACCCTCGGTTCGAGTGAGGAAAAACTTGCCCACAAAAACCCTTTTGAGAGAGATTTAACAGGTAGCCAGTGCAATGGGAGAGATGTGATTTCTGATCTTGGTTCCTGTCAGAACACGTGCAGCAGCATTCTGAATTAGCTGCAAAGTCCTAAGAGACTTATTGGAGCAACCTGATAACAAAGAGTTACAATAGTCCAGCCTAGAAGTAACAAATGCGTGGACTAGTTTTTCTGCATCCACTTGAGACACGATGTGTCTGATTTTGGCGATGTTACGTAAGTGGAAGAAAAACCACTCCAAGATTCTTTACGGTGGAGCTGGAGGCCAGGGTGATCCCGTCTAAGGTAAGCCGCATATGACTGATTTCATCAACTCCCACCCCAAATTCTGACGCTGGCAGGCAGGGAGCAGAGGGAGTGTTACTCCACCCCATTTCACATTTCACAAGTGCGAGTGTAGAGGAGTTGGTCATGCATTACCTGCACTCGAAGTTGATTGGTATCCATTTTGGCAAAAGAGCTTCAATTCCTTTGAGCTTTGTTTCATGCTTCATGAGAGGCCTTGAGAGCATCAAGACACCCCTCCATTTGCTCCATGTACTTGACAATGCACTGCATGTGCTACCAAAATAGGTTGACATGGACAAAGCGTCTGCGGAACTCTGTGAAAATACACTGCTGGGCATGAAAAAAAAAGTAAATTGTAACTGTAAATTGCTGGACAAATTCCTACAAATGTGTTGCTGTAAGACAAGAGTTCCCTTGATCCAAGTCTGAAAAGCTCATACAGCTGCTTCTGAATGCCAAATGGCATACTGCCCAGCACTGTGAGCAAATCCAATTTTTTTTTCCTGATGAGAAAGTTCAACACCACAAAGAGGAATTTAAAATTTAAAGTTTATCTACAGAAGTGACTGAAGCATATCTAGGAAGATTTGCATGTGATAAAGCAGATTATGCAAATCAGTGGAAGTTATTGAAAGGCCTGTTCACACTGTCACATGGGCAAGCAGCAGCTGAAACAGGATACTCTGTGAACAAGGATGTACTAGTTAGAAACCTGATCATCAGAAACTCTGATGTCACTATACCTGCTCCGAATTCCTTAGCTGGTAGACAGCTGATGTGTTCCGTCTCTTTTCTCTCCACATGGACTGTTAACCTGCCTGCAGACAAAGCCCCTCAGAATGGAATGGTAGATCATCGTGGTTCAAGTCAAATATATAAGCAGATATTAGTGTTCATGTGCAGTCCCTCACATAAAAGTGTAACATATTGTAATGACCTTTTCTTACTATATGGAGAGCTGGCTGCTTGGTCCAATTCAAAGATCATTTTGTCACCACCATCAGTAGCTTTTCCTATAATCTATGAATGTTTCTTTGTAGGCACAGCGACTATAAGGTTGTTTCTCCTGCTTTACGTGCAGTGGGCAACATTGTAACAGGAGATGACATCCAGACTCAGGTAGAGGCACTTCATGTGTTCACTCATTTATCATGCACAGTATAACATGTGAACGGTGCCATCTGACTTCTGCTTGGATGTTTGTCATCTCAGGTAATCTTGAACTGTGCAGCACTACCATGTTTACTCCACCTCCTCAGCAGTCCCAAAGAGTCCATCAAAAAGGAGGCGTGCTGGACAGTGTCCAACATCACAGCAGGAAACAGAGCTCAGATTCAGGTAAAGCTGCTTCAGCTCAGTGTTGTGTGTCATTCAGAGGAGGGCTGCTTTTCTGTGTCTGTGTAGCTGACAATATTTCCTCTCATTTCAGAATGTAATAGATGCCAACATCTTCCCAGTACTCATTGAGATCCTTCAGAAGGCCGAGTTCCGTACGAGGAAGGAGGCAGCGTGGGCTATTACTAACGCCACCTCAGGGGGCACTCCTGCACAGATAAGGTGCATTAGTAGACTTAAACACTGTGGTTCTACATGATGTAAGAGTACACTGACAAATCAACAAGTCCCCCCGAATAATGAGGAACATTATCAGGGATTATAGGAATGCCGCTCTGACAGTTTTGGAGCCCGGCCGACTGAACACTGACAGTCCAGACATCTGCCTGTCGCTGATGTTTTGAAATAAAACGGGTTGTTTCCAGTTTGAAAGAAAAAGATCGAAACCAATTTGTTGAATTAACATTTCTCTTCATGTGAACAGGTATCTGGTGTCTCTGAATGCCATCAAACCCATGTGTGACCTGCTGACGGTGATGGACTCAAAAATCGTGCAGGTGTCGCTGAACGGTTTGGAGAACATCCTCAGACTGGGAGAACAGGAGGCCAAAAAAAATGGAACAGGAATCAACCCGTACTGTGCTCTCATTGAGGAGGCTTACGGTACGGCTCTGCAACACATCACACTAACATGCTGTCAAAACAATCACACACGCCGTGACACCTCGAGAAACACATCAGTGAGCAGGTTTTGTCCTGAATAAATAGTTTTCATCTTTAAATAGATGTATGTATGTGTGTACAATACTACATGTAGAATACAAACTCCAGGGTCTGAGCTGCTTCCATTCTGTTTGTGTCTCTGAAACTTGAGTCCATAAACTGCCAGCTCCAGATATTCTGCTCAGTGTGCTTCCCTCACCAAACCTGTGCATGCTACAGTGTTACTTCATGGTTTTCATTGGTCTGCAGTGTGCTTTCTTGCCATTGCCTTGTGGCACAGAGCTCCACACACAGCAGGCAGCCCTTCTGTGTGTCGCTCTCACTACAAAAATGCAGATGAAAGATCTGGATAATTCCAGTTGTAGGCCTGCTCAGAAGGGAATTATTAGATTATTACACATATTAGTGAAGCAGATTACATAGCACAATGCATATTACATTATAGAAGTACCCATAAAGGCTTGATTACAGTAACACAGTGACAGTGATTGACAGCTTATTGATTTATATGTCAGTAGAATATGAGGATCACTGATGAGCAGGTAACCTCTGTGCTGCCACTGGTGTTCAGTAACCTTCCAACACCTTAAAGCCTTTACAAGCTAAGACGTCACTTCCATCCAGCTCAGCAGTTTGTAACAAGCTTACAAAACGACTTCACACACAAACTTAGTGACAGATTTGTGAAGAGCTGTGCAGCTCGGTCCAGACAATTGTTAGTTAATCATTAGCAGTACATGTCTTTTAATGCTGCTTTAAACAGGCAGTTAGCTCAGACAGCTCTGTGAAAATGAACAGTGTCACCTCATGTGCTCTCCCTTCAGGCCTGGACAAGATTGAGTTCCTGCAGAGCCACGAGAACCAAGAGATCTACCAGAAGGCCTTTGACCTGATAGAACACTACTTCGGCGTGGAGGAGGAGGATGCCAGCCTGGCTCCACAGGTGGACCAGAGTCAGGGTCAGTTCATCTTCCAGCAACAGGAAGGACCGATGGAGGGTTTCCAGCTTTAACCCCGCCTCAGCCCCACAGCACCTACTTCCTGGTCTCTGAAACCTCTGCCAGAGACAGCAGCTAACTGGCCTGCTAACTCTCCTGGGACCTCACTTCATGTCTGGTGGGCCAGATCCATCAGCTCCTCCCCAGACCTTCACTTCTACTATGTCCTCACAACAACACCTACTCTGCAAAGACAGAGAGATTTGTGAATATGGAGATGAAAAGTCAGAGCACATGTGGCTCACTGATGCTGTTTGAGACTGTGGGAGTCTGAACGGAGGGAGGGCTCACCCCACTGATGACATGTCTATGCCATGGAAACCAACTCATGTTGAAAAAAGAATTCTCTTGTTTGTTTTTCTTTAGTGAGACATGATGTATGCTACTTCTTTGACTTCCTGTGATATTATTTTTATCATTTGAAATGATGTTCATGATATTTGTGTTACAATTAGAAACTGGTTTCAAATCAGCATCCGCATCCCTTTTACAATGTGAACTACCTCTTCAGTCTTCAGAGAGAAACTGAAAGAAAGGAAGGAAGGAAAGAAAGAAAAGCCCTCGATGAACAGATGAAGCATCAGACTGATTTATTTCTTTGATTATGGATAAAATCCAGTCTTGAATAAAATCCTTGGTGTTCAGACTGTCTGACTCTGTATGCAGGTAGTGGATGTAAGTACAGTACTACTTGTACGTCCTGGTGTTGCCATACTTTATCTGAAGCAGCTGCACATGCTCTCTGGGCTCTCTCTCCTCTCCCATCAATGAAAAGGACTCAACGAGCACCTTTTATTTATTTGTCTTTTAAGAACTGTGGAGGAGCTCCACTTTCTCGTCTCCATCCTCAGCTCTGACTGAAGGCAACTGCTTCCTGATTACACAACCGGCCAGACTGGCCTCAGTTAGTTTGAAATCTGTACCAGTGTTGGCTATTTACTAGTGTTTTTGCTGCTTGTTTTAAAAGTTCTTTATTTTAGAAAGCAGTATCAGGGCAAGACAGGTGCTGTCTATGTTACATGATGCAGTGTGTGCAACAATCTTGCTAGTTGAAGAGATTTTTGTTCTGTTTTCTAGTTTGTCACTCTGAACTAGCAACTTAATATATCTTAAATTATTTTTTCTGCCTGCAATAATTTCCTTGATGTGACAGGATTAGTCGACTGACTCTGGGGTTTGTATATTATATATACATGTAGAACGTGTAAAGAAAGTATTTAAGTAGCTCTTGGGAAGGTGTGATATGCAATTATGTTTTGGGACTGATATGCAGTTGTAGTGTTTCCAGTCCGTCACTGCTTTTCCTTTATGCACCGTCACATTTCTGTTTGGTTTTCAGGAGGTTTGTGTCCTCTGCCGTTTGATTTAGATTTTTTCATTTAGTGTATTTTCTGCTTTTGTGGTTGAAGTCTTACAATGGAAGCACAGTGTTTTACTTCTGGCTCGACCCCTGAACCATTATTTGACAGTTTTTCAATACCTGCACATTTGAGTACAGTAATTGGTGGAGAAACGAACATGGAATCAATCTATATTTACGTGAGACGGAAAATATTTGTAATGCAGAAAATACATCAAGCACATTGAATCGTGTATAGTTTTCTAATATTTCTGGTTTGTATGATTGTATATCATTTTTTAGGTTTTGGTAGTGTTTTTGTTTTCTCCTGTTTGGGAATTCATTTGCTGTGTTCTTGTGGCTCTCAGTAGAAATGGCATGTTGGAAGTCCAGCAGCCCGTGTACACGAGTGAATCACTGTATGCAGCCACGGTCACTGACTGATCACAGGTCTGACAGTGAAGCTGGGCCGGGCTGTCTGTGATCATGTCTGGCTCTTCTTTGTGGGGATGCACACTTGTATTGTGAAACAAGAATTAATAAATTGATCTGTTGGATACAAACTCTCTCTGCACACATGCATTAGTGCTTTTGTTTTTCTTTCATATTGTCACATGTAGATTCTTTGCTGTTGTTAGAGTAATGTAAATGTAAGTAAACTCAAAAATCATACCACAGCCACCAAGACATTTATCTCTGGTGCAGCCCAATGTCACCAGCTTCACGCTCTCATCCAGATGAGGTCACATCTGGCTCCAAAAAACCAAGATGACAACGAGAGGAGGGTTCCCCGGATGAGTTCATCACAGGCCTGACACATGGAGACAAACGACCATCCACATTCACACCTACATCACCAATGAACCTGAATGTCTTTAGACTGCTGCAGTACCCAGAGAACTCTGAGAGAACCCACACAGACACAGAGGTGAAGCAACAGTGTTTCCCATTGTGAAACGCTGTAGCTTTGTATTCATTTGTATTCCTGTATTATATTTATTCATTTTATTTGTACATGTCATTGTTAGGCAATTGAGGAAGCTGTCGTTCAGGGTGTCTTTTCAACTTTTCATGTCCACATGTCTTCCTCCCACACATTCAGACACATTCATTTTCTAGAACTGTCTCTGTCTATTTTAGTGCCTCTCTCTGTAACTTTAGTTATTTTGTAGATTCAGAATATTAATGTAAAATAAAAATCAACTAATAAATGAAAATGTTTAATATTTAAGCAGTATATACAGTAATTAAAATGATCCTCACCTTGACCAGCTGCAGCATTAAAGTGGTGAACACACACATGCATGAATAAATATGATCCAGTAATCTGCACTTTTACTTTTGATATTAGCACAATGGGAAACCCTGTTAGGCTGTTAATTGTTAGTTCTACCAATTAGTATCAATGACAGTAGATTATAAGGCTCACTATAGCTGATTTATATCATATTTCAGTGTGAAGGAGCAGGCTGCAGTTTACATTCTTCACAACTGTGAGAGAGTTTCATGTTTCTTTTGAGCTCCCAGGTTCATTATTCTGCCTACAGTCATTAAATAATGCTCTCTGAATTCCTTTTAATAAATGGAGACCCAGGGTTAGCTCCTGTTCCCACAGTCCTCTCTTTTTCATTAACACACACCCACTAAAAAAAAGAATATTGGAACACTGAAAAGGATTTATGAGAAACTTGGTGCCGTGTTATATTTCTTTCTATCATCTTATTTTTTGTTACAAAACCAGACTGACGAGTTTACTGCCACGGAATTTCAGTGTGGATGAAACTCGATGACGTGCAGCACCTGATGTTAATCTCTCATTCTAACAGGATGACCACCGTCGCTTTCAACACATTCATTGTCTTAGATGTCACTTTAGGTTGCGTTGTGTATGAACCACCTTGTTAAATATTGGTTTTGTCTACCTGCGTGACACATGATGGCATTTATGTACACAAATGTGGCAACAGATTAAATAATCTCCTCAAATAAAAGCAGATGAAACAATCTTAGCGTGCAGTCTGCAGAGCTGTCAAAGCAGGAACGGCAAACTCAGATATGACCATGAGAATGTCAGTAACCGTCCGGATTCAACGCTGGTTATGTGATGTCATTAGTTCTATCTGTTGCTGTTAGGAGACCTCACTGTTCAATCCAAAGGTTGAGATTAAACACACCTCACAGTGCTCGTCTACAGCACTAAACAATGTGTACATTATCTGATGAAGTGCAGACTGTGAACAACTTCCTGTACACTCTGTGCTTGGCTTGAAAATTAAATCATGTGACTCGGGATCCACACACAGTGTTGTCATAACATCATTACCTCCTCATCAGTTCTCAAACACGCAGCTCACTCATATTCACAACCTGGAGGAAAGGTGTGGCTGCAGAATGGACGCTACTGACTCCACTTCTGGCTTGTTTTGCAAGGTTTTTGCCTTCAGGCAGGCAAAACACACCATCAGCTGGATGGAGGTCGAGTTTTGAGTTTATTCAATATAGATGTCTCTAACACACTAAAGACAAGTCAGCATTTTAAGCACATATCCATCTAAGGTTTCTTCAGATTAGCTCACATCAACCAAACTCAAGGTTGTGTTTTATTGCTGAAACATTCCTAATTTTTTTTTTTTTTTTAATTTGTAAGATATCAGAAGTCGGATTGTATTGTATTAAATGTGTATCTTTATTACAGACTGACATTGTTTTGTGATCAAATGCAGTTCATTTTGAAAAATATATTTATTTTTATTTTAGATATGTTTCTGTCTAGAACAGTTACATAGACTTGATATTTGATCCTGGCAGTCTGGACTTAGTTTGGGGTTTTGTTGTTTGCAATAATAATAGTCATATTAATGATGTACATGTATCTCTATGTCTCTTTTCATAGTGAACTGTACCATGTTCTGGGATGTTGGAGGAAGGTTTCACATTTTAAAAGTGACATGAGGTTCATCCTCCACCCAAACTCTTGTTTTTGTACAGTACCAGAACTTTGTATTTGGATCTCCATTGGATCGGAATGTATAGCTTATTAATCACATATAATGATAATAAATTATCTGCAAGGTTAGATACCACAAATACTGATTGTCTGACGCAGATATGACCACAGAGAAGCACGCTTTCGTCCATTCTGTTGATTGTGTTTCTAGACTGCTGTGCAGGTTTTGCGAGTTCTTCATCATTCATGTGTGTCCTTTGCTGTCAAACAATGCATTTTGTTTGACAGCAAAGTTTGTGAAACTTCTTGACTCACTGTCGTCCAGACACGATTGATGCTTGGATGGCAATTGTGGTCAAATCCTCTCCAGTCTTTCAGAGAATGGTGCCTTTCACAAGATGAGACTCACGTCACTGTGTCTCAAAATGTCTCTAAAGCCACAGCTACACCCTCATTTCTACCACCACTGACCGGCCTACACACAGCAGTCTGTAGATACTAATCCCTGTGTTTGCACTGAAGTCTGCTGTATCTATCATCATTATGGCATGACAATAATCATCCATCCATCTACATTCCATACACATTCACACCTATGGAAAGTCTAAGAAAGCTAAAAAAGTCTTCCTCAGGACCCGCTGGGCCTTGTGTGCATGGTGTATCCATTGATAGTGAATTTTCACACTTATTACATTAATTGCTGCATTGAAAGCAATGAATTTTTTGCTTGAATATGACATTTGGTAAGTTGGAGGTTTGTATGATGGTGGCAACGCAGCCAACCTGTTGAAACCTGTTGTTTGAAATTTCATTTGGACTCGCCTTATTTTAAAGAAAATACACCCAACAAGACAAG
>JAAROE010000414.1:0-11409 GCA_036365135.1 Miichthys miiuy | reverse complement strand
ATGCTGCAACATTCTGAGAGAACAGGAAATGCATCATCAGCATCATCATCATGACAAGCACAATATAACTACAGGTGTGTGTGTGTGTGTGTGTGTGTGTGTGTGTGTGTGTGTGTGTGTGTGTGTGTGTGCGTGCGCAAATGGGAGGCTACAAACTGTATCAGGTATGTAAAGTCTTTCTTTTGCAGACATGATGAGACACACCTCAGTGTATTGTCTACGGCTAAGTATCCAACAGACATCAGAATTCAAATCAAATCATCGTCTTGGTCGGTGGACATTCTTCCAACACTTTAAAGAGACGTTTCAGTCAAACTGTCTGTTTACTAGAGCCATGATCAGTTCTTGCACAACAGTCCAACGGTGCTGCAACACAACACCAGAAATGGAGAGTACTTACTGACCTGAGGCACCGTAAGTGAACTGAGGTTTACCTGGGTGTTCACTTAAACACATAAACAACATAAAAGACTGGGTAGGGTCAAGTAGAGACAATGTCTCAGAGCTGGCTGGCAGTCACATCACTTGGAAGCTCAGAGGGTCAAATGTGGCTGATTGATTCCAAAAGTGTGTACAGGAAGGTTTCCTACGATTAGATCATAAAATGATGTTTACAGAGTAAAAATGATGGGGTTAGAGTTTGAGACACCTTTAAGGCGAGTTTCCAGCTAAGATGAGTTACATCAGGATTGTTAGAAGAAAAGAAGAGTGCTTCCTGAAATGGTCCAGATTTACTATTGAATACACATTTAGAGCCTGAGACTGTGTTCAGAGGGACTGTGCTAGTCATATTAGTTAGATCATCTGTCAGGCTTCTCATCACTTTACATACAGTATGATGTCACACACAGATGACCTGCACAACAACTAAGAGCTAGACATACAAGTTTTCATGGTCATACCATTGAGCCCTTCCGCATCCTGGACATCCAGGAAGGGGGCTGGACCCCAGATTCGGACGGTCCCATCGTCTGAGGCGCTGGCCAGCAGTCCGGGCAGGACGGGGTTCCAGCTCACACAGTTGACAGTGCGGGTGTGACCAGTCAGCTCTGCGATGGGCAGCTCACTGCGTCGGTGCCAGATGTAAACTTTGTGGTCTGACAGGAGAAAAGACACTTCATCAGCTGCTTAACGAGTGGAAATCTTTGTACGCGTCTTGTACTCAGTCCGAACAGCTCACTTGGAGATGTCTGTGTGGTGTGGCTGTTTGCTTTTTGTACCACTTGTATGATGCCGTGTCATCAAGACGTTTTATTGAGATTTAGGAGATGTGGGCATCAGCTCCTCTGCAAGCCTCTGTGACCTTGGGTCAACGACACCCTAAACGTTAGGTATACAGTATTTGTGGAGGGGGGCTTGGCATTCAGCTGCAGGAGCGAGAGGTGAGGAGATGGCTCAGGAGAGCAGTGCCAGCTGAGTTGGTTAATGCAGCTGGAGCTCCAAAGAGACGGTCACAGTGTTACTGTGTTTATGTGTTAGGCTGAGGGGAGAACAAATAAATAATTATTTGTATCAGACTGTGCCTGTGTGTGTGCTGGAGAACCCACGGTGGAAGCGAGCCTGCTACAATATGTTCAAAGAAGCTGAATTCCAGCTTCAGTGTGTGGCTGGAGGAGAAAATGTGGAACTGAACGCTCTGATTGTGCTAGCTCCCTCTCTTCCAGCAAATCTAAAAAATACACAATGGACAGTCACTATAGGGAGTGTGGCCTCATGGCTAGTGACAGACTGAGCACCGTTCAGTGTAGCAGAAATACAGCTGGGGAGGGAGGGATTGGTTTGTGACTCAAGCTGCCACCATAAATCACCTGCCTCCAAAATGAGCTGATCACAAAATCATCATCAACACTACAGAATATCCATACACTGGTCTGAATCTGAAGAAAGTGCTTTGAGGGTTTAGTTCCATTCTGTCCATTCTGTTCTGACCCTGCCTCTGTCTCAGTCCGAGCTTTCTACTAAACGTCACGTTTTCTTGCCTTCACTGCCACTAGCGATGAAGTCTTCATTGTGCCCTCCAAAGCAGGAGTGGATGGTGTAGAAGCCCTGCGTCACCCCTTGGTACTTCCTCACCAGCACTCTGTCCTGCAGGTCCCATAGGTGCACTCCCTACAAACAGAAATCATTAAATGAGACACACATTTCAACCTTGAACTGAATAAAGGTTAAGCATATTGTGTATATATGTATATATACATATATACATATGCATATGTATAGCTGCTCACCTGAGTAGCAACATTGAGCAGAGCTAACCTTCCATTTTTGGAAACAGTGAAAGACATGATGGGATGGTCCTCCTGCACTCTGGAACACAACACAACAGGACAACATCATCCTCAGAGCACCACTGAAGAAGAAATGTCACCATGCAATGTTGTAATATTACCTTTGTAAGACACTGCTGTTTGTTTCATTTCATTCAGTTGAATGGTGTTGGAGAAAGCAATCGTTGACATTTGAATTCCGAGAAAACACATTTTACTCTCTTCTCTGGGTTATTTGTGGACTTGTCTGTGGTGGTGAAAACCTCGACTTCTGAGGCTGACTGAGCTTCCACTTGTTTAGTTTGGCTCAAATGCCATAGTAGAGTGGGTTGATACATCTGGCCTAGTTGTGCTCTTTAATATTAATAATAATATTAATAATAATACAAATTAATAAATTGACACGAGCTGCTCGCGGCGTCCGTCAAAAGTAGAACAGCAGCGTATTTCACGCATTTTTTCAAACAAAGATTGTATTTGTCGTACTGAAACTTTTCCTGCATGAGGATATGAAAAGAGGGTGCTCCTCACAGTCAGGGCGGTGACTTACATGTTTCTGTCTGTCAGGTCTTCAAAGTTGTAGCCACGGATGCGTTGGTGGGTGTCTGATGCCAAGACGGTCCGGCCGTCACTAAGACACCACAGGCACTGCACCCGAACTCCTTCCCATGAGTCCAGCAGGTTTCCATCCAAGTCCTGAGAGTCACGAGAAAACAAAATGCATTCAATAGGAGGCTGCTGCAGGGGAAGACCAGATAACTCCAGATTTTATTGACCCTGAACAAATGACATAGTTTGATTACATTGTGAAGTAGCATGGGCTTGTGGGAACTGTTGTTTTGTCTTTGTGATGAAAATCTATCTGACACATCATGTTCCTTGGAAGTTCTAGTAACTAGAGGCATGATGCCACCAACAGGCGATCAAATGAAACACACCCTTAACTTGAACAAAATGACCAATTTCTTTGGGCACATTCTAATGCAGGAATGTTACATATTATGTCTTTAAAGTTTTCTCAATCATTTGGTCTGTGAAAAGTCAGACAGGAGTAACTTCCTCACAACTAAAGATGACATCTTCAAACGTTTGATAAATATGTAAGATTTAGGATGCACCGATTGTGAAATTCTGGGCGATACGATGTTTAAAATAACAAGTTGGCGATGCCGATGTTTTTCTTTTTGTTATTTATTCCTCTGTGCCACGGAAACATTACTGAACTGTCTTAAAGTCTTTCAGCTCTTCATCATACTATCCTTGAATGAGCACAAATTCAATCAGACAAATTTATGAAACAAAAACAACCTTTAATGTCTTTTTTTTTAACATTTAATATAACCTTAATTCACATGACAAGTTCATTTCTGAAAAATACCTTTCAAACCCCTCTTAGATTGGTGTATAGCTAACTAATCAATGAAAAGATTTTTTCAGTACTTACATTGCCCAACAAAATGATTTGAGTGGTTTTAGCCTGATAAACAAAAGCTTACTCAATGAGAAGGTTTACATTCAAACTACATGTCTCTCAGTCCGTGACTTTTCCTAAATATATGTGTTTGATGGCTTCTAAAGCTTACAACGTATTCAAATGAAACAAACTTGATTTCTGAGCATTTATACCTCGGACGCCAATCTGCATATAAACGTTGTTATAGACCACCGTGTCCAGCTGTGGTCACAGCAATTATTACAATGTTTCATTTCATTTTCTCACTTGTAATGTTTTCATACTATCACATTTATTTTTAGCGGTATATGTGAATTGGGAGCGGCGAGAGACAGAGAGGAGACACCGGGCGTGTACGGGCATAAACTGAAACGGGCCGGTTAGAAATGAAAAGAGGAAAATCACAGAATATAGGATATGTCCAGGACACTCAGGGCGTGAGTGAGGAGGATCAGATGGTGGTTCAGGTAGCGATGAGGAAACTGTCACTGTAAGCTGCACATCTGTCAGCTGCACACCTGTAAGCAGCTGTGCTCCATGCAGACATTTCTCAGACTTTATTTTGTAGGCTAAGGGCGGGCAGGGCCGGCGTGCGTGAATTGAGCTGAAGGTAGTGGGAGTGTCTGTTGGCACGTTAGCCAGAGCTGTAGTGGGTGTGTGAGTGAGTGAGTGAGACTGCTGCCTGCTGAACAGAGGGTCGCAGGAAGAAGGATCTGAAGTGCCCGTGTTTTGGCTACAAAAACCCGCCATATAATCATCGGCCACTGCCATCGGTGAATGTCATCTTTATTTGCCGATGGCAATACCGATGTTCAGCCGATGCATCGGAAGAACATCAAATGAAATATTAGGCTTGCAGCAGAGAATTGTCAGTCTTTTGCTTAAGAAATGACTGAAATGATTCATTGATTTTAAAAATAGTTAATTTAATGACTAGTTGTTGAAGCTCAAAGCCTTCTCTCATGTTTTAATGGACACTGAGTTGTTTATAAGTTTAAAGAATCATTCTTCTAAATGGGGAAAAAAACAAACCAGAGAAACAGAACATAAACAGACTTATGTTCAGAACATTATGTAAGATTGTCAGTGAGCTGATGATAAGCATCATCCAGAATGAATATGTTCCTCTCTGTGAACTGAATATTTCATATCAGGTGAGATGAGTGTTGGATTGGATCTTTTGATAAAGTGAGAATCACACATGAATCTGCTGAAAGTTTCTTCATACAGAGCTCCTTCTTTTCACTCAGACATGTTTTAACTCGTAAATCAAAGTTTTTTTAATCATCATTAAGACAAAGCCCTCACTCACTCATCAGAATGGCATTTGTTATTCCAGGATTCCTCTTTGTTCCTCAACAAACAAGCAACATTTCAGCATTGAAATCAGGAAAAACAGGAAAGACTGTTTGTACTGTGCATGTCATCAAAGTATCAATATCAGACAGGCGTGCTGGACTACCACTGACTGTCACTGGACCTCTTCTGGCCCAGCAGAAGTGTGTGCTGTGAAGGATACTCACACACTGGTAAAACTGGCCTCTCTGGCCACCGGTGACGAAGCGTTTGCCGTCCGGATTCCATGCCACGCTGGTCAGGCTATCCTCATGAGACTGACTCATCTTTGTACGTAACTCCCCTGTCTACACAACAGAGAGAAACATACTTCTGTTTATCGTCATCTCTTATTGGATATACTCTTCTCCTCTTATGTCTGACTGGGTTTGGAAAAGATTAATAGTGTGAGGATACAGACTGTGTACATTCTCAAGTAGACTCAGCAAGCAGTGCTACATGTACAAGAGTGTGTGACAGATGGACAAGATGTGACAGCTGAGTGTAATGGAGAAGATGGTTGGCTCTTTCTAATTTTGAGCAAAAATATATTTGAGCTGCTGCATAGTCAATAAACATCTAAGCATTTGGTTATACTAAGGATCACAAGCTGACAGATGTTCTACCTGAACATTCCACAGCCACATCTCAGAGCAGTCATCCGGACCACAGGCTATGAGATAGGTGTCATCAGGGCTCCATGCCAGGTATGAAACACCGTATGCATGACCCTCCAAAGTCTTCAACAACTTCAGCTGCTGGGTTTCCTGTCAACAGGCAAATGGTAAATGGTAAATGGACTGTACTTATATAGGGCCTTTATCGTGTTCTCCCACTCAAAGCTCTTTAACACTACATATCTCATTCACCCATTCACACACATTCATACACTGATGGCATTAGCTGCCATGCAAGGTGCCAACTGCTCATCAGTTTGAGGAGTTAACCATTCACACATGTTCCGTGTCTTGCATCCTCCAAAGACACTTCAACATGCAGACTGGAGGACCCGGGGATCGAACCGCTGATCATCTAATTGGTGGACGACCCACTCTACCTCCTGAGCCACAGCCACAAACCAGTCAACAATCCAGCTATTTCATTTCTCACATGCTGACCCAGAAGTGAAAGTCAAGGAAACGTGTGATCACCATGTCAACGTGCCACACAATGACTGTGGTGTCTTTGGAGCCAGTCGCCAGTTTTGTGCCATCGTTGGAGAACTTGCAGAACCAGACTTCATTGCAGTGTTCAGTAAGAATCTGCTGAGTGTAGCAAGGGAACTGCTTCCTAAAGATAAGGAACACACATCAGAGAAACATCATCATGCAAATAAAACACAACGTGTTCATGGTTTAGGAATGCTTACACACTTAATGCGGACTTGATTAATACTCATTGTCAATGAAAAAACCCTGATAAAACATCACCTCCTTAGTGGACTAAATATTGTTTCCACCCCGCATCGAGCTCCACTGGCTACCTGTTGCAGCCTGCATTCAATTCAAAGTGCTAATGCTCGCCTACAAAGTTATCTCTGGTACTGCACCTACCTACCTGAACGCCCTTATACAGGCATCTGTGACCTCACGACCGCTGCGCTCCTCCAATGGGCGACGCCTGGCTCTGCCACCCGTTCGCTCAAGGCAGTCCAGACTTTTCTCGTTTGTTGTTCCCTGTTGGTGGTACGCACTACCAATTCCTACCAGATCAGAATCTTCTCTACCTTTAAAAACCTCCTGAAGACTTCCAGCTCTTCAGAGAATACCTTCTTTTTTTTTTTAAATATTATTTTTTTTGGCCTTTTTGCTTTATTTGACAGACAGCTGAAGAGTGACAGGAAATGCGGGGAGAAAGATGGGGAATGACATGCGGGAAAGGGCCACACAGGTCAGGATTCGAACCTGAGCCTCCGCAGCGAGCCTGAGCTAAACGCCACCCCGAGAATACCTTCTCTCCTAGCAATGCCTACAACTGGACATGATAAATCTACTCCTTAAGAATTGTCACACTTGTCTAACGCTTTCTTATCGCACTGTACCTTGATTGTTCCCTTCTCTGCAAGTCGCTTTGGATAAAAGCATCTGCTAAATGACTAAATGTAAATGCATAAAGAAGTAGTGTCCCTGAGGAGTAAATGAATGAATCAAACTGCCTGGGTGCAGTGAAGCATGTGTGTGTTCTTACCGGCTGCATGCATGGTCCAGCAGCAGGGACACAGAGTCCAGTCCACTATCCAGCTTAGTGTTGTGGTAGAGGCAGCGCTCTCGCTGCAGCTCCACCGCCTGCTTCAACAGAGTCTGCAGGCGGCGAGGAGGCAGCATCACTGATGGAGGCAGGTATGCTGCACACATACACACATGCACAAATTCAAATTAATAAGTAAACAAACACCTGAGTATGAAACGAAGAGGTGACTGTGGCTGTTTCTATGAAACTTCTATGCAGTACTTTTACTCTTTTAAGTACTAAATTACCCAATCAGCTCTACTCCTCTGCAACCTAGAGTTGCCTCTCTGCGTATGTCCACAGACACATTTATCAGTATTTTCCATTATATAATATATATTATATATTATCAAGATAATATTTCAATCAATATGATTATGCCCAAGATGAACATGCTACTAAATGTTAAATAAATGTTCTTATTTGCACAGGTCCAGATGTAACTCAGAGAGATTCCTAGCATCCTATTCTAAACTAATCAGATCTACAAAAACTCTGGCCTGTCTCTTTTAGAGTGACAGTACAGCTGTTCTAGACACACTCAGTCTCCAGGAGACCAGGAGAAGTTTTCAACAGCAAGGTTAAATACTCCTCAACAGAAGTGGAGTGTCAGCACACGGTGATTCACTTGGATGGCCTTCTGTTCAGACACCAAGGTCTCCTGAAAGCTCTTCAGTCACCAGCTCTCACAAAGAAACAACATTTTCTAAACACATCCTGTACATGACAATAACCCAATACAGTGTAGGACAATGAGTGTACAGAGGGAGTGTTAACCGTGTACAGTAGAATAATTATGGGATGTGAGTCACACTGCACTCACTCTGGAGCTTGTCCAGGAGTTTTGTTCGGGATGCTGTGCCTTTGCCTTCCCACTCCGCTTTGGTTCGCAGGTCTTCTGCATGACTACACATCAGGTACCTTCAAAACACACAATGACATGTTATCAGCTACTATGCCTACATCTGCTGTGGATGTTCATGGTTCCCAGAGGATGACATATTTGTGGTGATTGAACCCCAGTCAGCATAACTTGTGTTCTCTCAAACACTTGATGATGTCATGATCAGTCTTTTACACACAAATGCTATTTTCCCGAGCACTCACACTGAACCAACACAGCGGTCTCAGTGAAATGTATGAGGAGACGGTTACAGTCAGAAAACAGTCTTACTGAGAATGCCTCATCAAAAGCCATCAGCAGTGTGTAAGCACTACTGAAACGTCCATGTGTTCAATCACTATGAGACCATGAAGTAAGAATAAACATACAGACAGCAGGAGATGTGTGTGATTTGAAAGGCTGTCTGTGGACAAATATGCCAGAGAAAAAAAACAATAACTTGGTGTAAAAGAACGTGGAGGGTCCTGTAGTCATGTGTTGACTGACAGATGGGAGATCCATGAGATGAAGAAGTGAGGCACATCAGAAACACCATCTGTGTGGAGTATCTTTTAGTGTTCTGTACTGCTCTTGCTGTTCAGCATTTTCCATCCTGGAATTCTGAGAGACTTTTTTTTTTAAATCAAGAAATTCTTTCACAAATGTTACCGACAGCTCCAGTAGAGTCTGAAAATGGCCCTTGAAAGCCACGTCAATCAAATGATTATACATTATAATCACTGCTGTCCACACAGAGCTGCCAGCAGCATTTGTACCACACCTCCAACGCATTTTACGGCAACATGGAAAAAGACAAATTTACATCACAAAAACAACAAGCAACATTCGTGAAATCCATCAACTGTCTGCTGGTGAACTGACCCGCTCAGGATGTGGATACGCTCCGTGTTGTACTTGAGAGGAGTGAGCTCAGCTCTGAGGACCTGCAGGGCTTCCAAGACCTTCCCATCCTCCAGATACTCCAGATATTTCTGCTGCAGCAGTAGGAACTTCATCCGCTATACAGGAAGACAAGTAGAGGACAAGACTGTGTGTTCTGCAACATTTCCCCATATGACATCAAGACAGATTATTATCACAGTATATCAGAAATCACAGACTGTGGTCATTTGTGAAAAAGTCCAGCAGTCAATAAACCTGTGAAACCTGAGCAGCTCATTGGAGAGAGAATAACCTTTAAGTTTGTCTTGACTGGCAAACATTTGATGTGTGAAAAGAAAAGTCTGAAAAGAAGCAGTGGAAAAAAAACAAAAAACATTTCAGGATGATAAGCTGAGTTTTAAAAATGTACAACAACTGTTACACTTTGGGGATCCATTGTACAGTACATTCTTCTTGACAATACTGTACTTCATATATTTATATTGTCTATATTTTTTAATACTTGATTTTTTTATCTTCCTTATATTTTTACTTAATGTTTATTATGCACCAACTATACCAAGTAAGTCAAAACCTACTTGTCAATAAATCTGATTTCTCTCACACATCTCGATCAGAATGAACCAGTCATCACTGAGATCATGGTGGGATGTGTCTCAGACCTTTGAACTACAGCACCAGCATGCCTTTAATCAGTTTCATGATATGTTTGTGCTTACTGCAGGTATAAGGTTATGTTTTTCCATGATTCTTTCAGTGGCTTTGACACAAATGTTTCAACTCCAGTGTGAATAACTGTCAGTTTCTTTTGTTTTCTCCTCATATACAAGTTTGTTCTTGTGGCTGTTGGTGTTTGTAGATGAGACAACAATGCATTAGAGACTTCAACCTGAGGACTGCTAGGCTCGTACTTACCACTATAGCACTTGGAGAATGCATCAATGCCTTCAGCTCATTCAGATCGCTCTCAGCCTGAACAAAGAGAGGAAAAAGTAGAAAGAAGTCACTACTGATAACCACTGATTAACAAACATTACATCCAAATGATTTCCTCTACATGCTCTTAATACGGTGCACAGATTACTAAAATAAGTAAGGATTCAGATTTCAGATAACTTGGTTCCACCTTGTCCCACTCTCCTTCCATGACATGATTGCGGAACTTGGTGGCAGAGGGGTGCTCCAGTCTACAGCCAGACTCCTGCATCAGGAGGTCCACCGTCTGACTGCAAACGTACACAGCAGAATAAACATCAATTAACTTCATAATGAGTGACGTGGGAATGCCTCATCGCTCATGATCAGTGCATCGATAAAGACTGTGGGAAGAGTTGAAGCAGGTAGGCTGAACAAAATAATGCTTTCTATGAGCTGATTACTTCACAACATTTCAGTTTCATTCATCAAGATAAATATCAATCATTCTCCGGTTGCTGCTTTTTTCTGTCTTCTGTCATCAGAGGACTGTCTTAAAGATACTCAGACGCTAATAATAAAAACAGTCCTCAAATTTCCTCTGAGATATCTTTCTCATTGGTGGTACAGTCCACTGCACTGTACAGTACAGCATGGATGTAAGAGATGAAGGGTGGAGGACATACTGATCCTCTCCCAGTGTGCTGATTACAAAACTATTTAAAGTCAGTGAACAGCAGAACCGTGGAGAGATTCCATGCCAATGACTTTTTGTCCAAACTTGAGAATTCTTTCTTAATTCCTCATGATGGAGAACACAACATCTTCATGCTTACTGTCAACTCCTGCACCTTAAAGTCAATCAGGAGCGTCCCAAACAGAGCTGTCACCTGCGAGACCACACAACATGTATTCTGTTCTTTGTAATAACATTATATAGTGATGTACACGACAGAGACCAAGTGCCTCATTCTGCGGGGGAGCTTTGGGATGTTTTGGTCCCTCCACCACAGAGTCAGAGCCTTCATCTGACAGCTGGCTGCCTCATGTCATGAGATAAAACTGCTTCACTTACTTGAGACCTAGATCGTGTAAATGTTGTCCTATGAGGCGGATGACATCCTCCTCAGACTGAGACAGCCGCTTCTTCTTCTTGGCAGCCGACGTGCTGTTGCTGTTGTTGGATGCTGTTTGGGCGGACACTCCGTTGTTGTTGTTGCTGACAGTGTTTCCATTGTTGCTGACTGACACAAGTCCGTTGGAGTGAGCCACCCCGGTGGAGGACGCCTCGCCGTTCTGCGCACCGTTTCGGCAGGACAGCTCGGAATCTCGGTCCTGTCCTGTCCCGTTAGCCTGCATGGTACCACGGTTTATGCAGGTGGCACGGTGTATATATAAACTACTGACAGGCGCAACGGGACACT
>JAAROE010000413.1:0-16761 GCA_036365135.1 Miichthys miiuy | reverse complement strand
TCAGCTGGGTGTACAGTCATGAGGCTCCACCCACTGTAGTCCAAAAGAGGGTGGAGCATGTGTGAGATAAAACAAAGGTTACATTATTATAACCTCCATCACTGCCACTAAAGAGTGAGGAAGCTTCCTTATATACTGTGCCATACATGTATTGGTAACGATGTCCTGATTGGTCGACTATGCACACGCACATTTTCAGTGGGCAAGTACAGGCGTGTGATGTGTGATTAGAGAGAGAGCCATTATCCATACAGTCAATGGAAGTAGTGTCACAGTATCTCAACCTTCATTACTTCCCTGTGTTAGATCACAAAATCAGCAGGTACATCTACTTGTAAGAAGCTTTCCAGAAGAACATTTTGAATAATTTGGAAATCTTTTAAGTTCCTTAGTAAAATTGGTAAACATGATAAATTAAAATTGCTAGGTTGGATGCTTAAAGAGCTTCTGTCGGTATCAGCCTCCATCACTGCAGACATGCCTGCACAACACCCTCTGCAGTGTCTCAGTCAAAACACCCGCCGTAGTAGTTTGAAGCAGATTGTGTTGGCTGTCTGGAGGAGACAGATAAATGTGTTCATTAAGTGCAGGCCCACTATCAGCTCGGCTCAGGAGTATACAGGGTCCAGATGCCTATCTGTAGTGATGTACACTGTGATACAGCTGCTCTTAAAAACAGACTTTACTTTTCCTGAACAGCCTCTTTCCTCTTTGGGAATCAGAACTACATTTCCTGTTGCATAACCATTATCCACTTAAGCCACAAAGCCCCAGTGTTGTAGATCCAGCCAGGATTTCTGCTCTACCAGTGTCACGCACATCAGAAGAATGGGACCCCCACTCCTCAGGCCCTGACCTCCACTAAATGAAAAACATGCACACTGCACTGCCATGCATGCTTCTACACAATGATAGGATCGTGGAGTTCCTTCATCCTTTAAGTGTATTTAGTCTCCATAATCAGCAGCTTTGTGAATGTGGACAGCACACATGATGGGCTGATTAACCAGGTGACACTTTTCCTTCCTTATGTACCTGAAAAACATTAGAGCATGTAGGGCTGCTGTGAGGTTTTAGAATAACTGAACACTAAATCTGCTAGATATTCATGATTCTCTGAAACAGGTCTATGAACATCTCTGCAACTCATCCTGTCCCGTCAAGTCTGAAGATAACCTTCTCTGCCTTCTGAGTTAGATTATTATGGAAAGATATATTTGATGATGTGATATATGATCGGGTGAAGGATTATACTGACCCGTCCGGCCCATTCTGAGCTTTAAAAAAGTGCAAAAGAATGCCATTGTTACTGCTATTTCTGTTCGCAGACAGCCAAATGTATCTTCTGATGAACATGGAAATATCTCTGGAAGGGTGCACACTACACACATGACAAATTCTCAATCCTCTCCATCGCCGCAATAATCCAATTTCTCTTTTTCACCACAGAATTTAATGATTTTTATAGAATAACATACAACAGGGTGGATCACTTGTTTCTCTGTGTTTCTAGTAGAAAGCAAAGGCAGCCAACAGTCTTAACACATCAAGGAAGCTGAATGTCTCTTGGCACATCTGACTGTATTGTCCCCCACCCATGGACACGTTCTGTTGCTCACCACCCTCTGACCTCTGATCCTGGACTGTCAAATCCATGAGAACACACTACCCAAACAGGCTGGTATGTATCAGGATACCGCACTCATTAATGTCATATTTTTCATTGTCAACAGCTAATAAGAATGTCATGTTTACAATATAGATTACAGTTAAAATAATAACTATTATTTAAATGTTGTCACTGTATCTAAACTTTTGATTAGTCAGTAAGAATCTTGCTTTTTGGTTTGTCTGTTTGATATAGATCCTGTAACAGGACATAATCGTTTAATATGGATTGTGAAATACGATAAAAGTCTTGGATTAATCTGCACTTTGTAGCAGCCAATAGTGATTTTGTGAAATCTAACTGGAACCGTTGGGTTGTTCCATCTTTGTTTCTGTTTTCAACAGCTGCTTTTAATAGATGATGGATCAGAGAATCAGAAGGTCTTGTCGTGTTGCAACAGCAAATAGAATCCTCATCTTTCAGCCATCTGGAACAGATATTCTTTTAATTAAGTCTTTTGATTAGTCAACATGAATCTCTTGTTTTAATCAAGATTTTTCAACAGCCAACAGCAACAACTTGTTTTCATATAAACCTTTGATTAGTCAATAGGAATCTCATGTTTTTAGTCTAAACTTTAAAACATAGAACCACGAATTACCAGAACCAACTGGGGTACCATAAATTGACACGCTGTAGACTTTGGCTGGAAGCAAGGAAGGAACTATGCCTCCCTTAATATCAACAGGTCCAAGTACCTTGGTGTCTACATCACTGAGGGCCTGACGTGGGTGTTACATACTGACTCTGTGGTGAGAAGAGAGAAGAGACCTTGAGAAAATTCAGACACTCGAGGAAATTCCACGTCTCCTCAAATACTGTGGAATTCCTAGTCCTGCATTGTTAGCTCAATAGGTGGTGCTCTATTCTGCCTAAAAGACTTTTATACCAAACACTGAAATAAGTGCTAATATAGGCTTTGACTACAGTACATGATATATTTCCCTATTGAGTACATGATATATTTCCCTATTGCCACAGGACGTTTGCTACTACTAAAAACTGTGTTTATAATGCACAAAGTAGCAAAGCCATACGTTTTATGTAAACAGTCCAGATCATGTACTCCATTAGGGGAAAGGTTTTCTGTGTTTAAAGTGACAGCTGGTAAACGAGCATCATCCAGAAACACCTGAGCTTCATCAGGTCACTCAGATGATCTGTAAAACATGGCAGATGACAGAACATTTGACTAAACCTCATGTTGTGACAGGCCAAAAGCTCATGGTAATCCTCAGGAGGTGAGCAGGACAGAGGACAAATAAAAAAAGGGGCTTAGTTCAGTCAAAGAATAAAGGTAAATAAAAAACTAATATTTAAGGTGTGTGTGTGTCAAGGAGCCACAGTGACAATAAATGAAAATATCAACAGTAAGTTTGGAAAAGGAAGAACATTATTTCAAAGTTTGACACTTTAAAACTCTGTTAATTTAATTTGATCAAATCTGAAACAGCCACACTGAATGACGTTCAGTTAGTAAGTAAGTAAGTAGAACACTGAAATTGCTGAGTCAGATGTGGTGACAGGGAGGAAGATGGGTTGGGTCAGCAGCTTGTCAAAACAAATGCAGAGTTCTTTAGTGAATCCATGCAAGTATAATAAAAATAATTTTTTTGTGGGCTAAGAACAGTCAATGGTGACATCAGAGTCAATGACGCATTTAATGAGAAATGTGTAGAACAACAGAAGAATGACGACAGCATGTTTCCTGCTCACGCTTGTCAATCAATAACACACATAAACATAAAGACTACAGTAACTTTAAAAAGACTTACAATAGCTGCATTCATTCCCAGACAGGCTCTCTCTATAAAACAACCCACCTGATGCATGTGTAACCTTAAACAAGGCTGTAATGTTAATGTGAGCCACTTAGTGCTGGTGTTCAGTTGGTGTTCAGTGTCGGTGTGCTTTAGTGAGCTCATCCTGTTTACATCTAAATGTGGGTGGAACAGTTAGTTGACACTTATTAGTTTTAATTGGTTGAGCTTTTAATCGGCATCCAGTGTTGGCTGATGTAATAGGCTAGGGAACTTCAGTGACTTGAATGTCAATGTTCTTTCAATCTCAGCCTCGCCTACCACTTTTGTATTTTGTGAAAAAAGTGTAAAGCTTGTGTGAGAAAAGAGTTGTTGTTTTTGTTAAACTAAGGTGGGGTACTAACTAGTTAACAGAGCACAAAAGGTGCATTTGAGTGAACGATCTCTGTTAGACAGACTAGACAGTTTTGGTTGAGCTCCAAAATCTGTCATAAAATAGATCAGACAGTGCTGGTTTAGCGCCGATCAGACAAACTGGCAAAGGTACAGTGAGTAGTGCAGCTATAGAAAGAGGAAAGAAAGGAAAGAGGAATGCAATCTTCCTATGTTCTTTGAATCTGTCCCTTATTTGTGATAGAATATTGTCAAAAAAGGTGTGTGGTGCCTTCTGTTTGGTGCATTTTAAAAGGCAATAAACCTTGCCCTCTTCCTCTCAATATTCACCCACTATCATCAGACATAAGTATATATTCAAGGCCATGTTCTGAAAGTAAAAAATTAAAGTCAAAGTTTGCAAGGTCAGCAAAACACCTATCAGCAGTGTGAACAGTATCATCATCATATTTGTTGTAATATTCAGCAATATGAACATACAGTATGTTCTTTATGTCAGTGCGATCTAGAAGCACATTTCCATTGTACTAAGCGTGGGAGTCGCCTTTGGCATATTTCACCAAGCAGCTGCATTCACTTTGGAGATCAGGAAAAGAACACAGTCAGTGCAGAGAGGTGTGAGAACGACTTTACATTCTCTCTCTCTCTTCTCTTTGGTCATGGGCAGAGCCAGAGAGATGTTTTTCTTGTCTTTTGCCAGGATTCCTTTTAAACCAGAGGTCATTATTTCTGCTCCGTCATAACACTTTCTCCAGACAGGTATAATTTTCCAGAAATTGAAGTATCAGGACTGTATACATTTTACACCTTTGGAAGTGTCTAAAACATAGTGGAGCACAAGAGACAGTTTGATTTCAGTTCAATTCAATTTTATTGATATAGCGCCCTATCATAACAAAAGTTATCTCATGATACTTTCCATACAGAGCAGTCTACACCGTACTCTTTATAATATTATCTACAGAGACCAACAGTTCCACCATGAGCAAGCACTTGGTGACGGTGGCGAGGAAAAACTTTCTTTTAACAGGCAGAAACCTCGGGCAGACCCAAGCTCATTGGTAGACGGTCATCCACCACGACCGGTTGAGTTAAAGATAGAGAGGGGCAGATAGAGAGAGAGGGGGGATAGACAGATAAATAGAGAGAGATAGAGAGACACAGATGCACAGCAGCAGCAAATCATTACTAACTATAAACTGTAATGGAGATATGGTAGCAATAATGACAGTAATAATATATGTAGTGGACGTCATGCAGGACCACAGCAGCAGCCACGATCCATGAGAACCTGCTGGACGAGAGCACAGAAACTCCGGGGTGCACCATGTTTGTAGACGGTAGACAACAAAACACCTTAATGCTTGCTCTTTCACTAGCTAACTATGAGCACGCATCACACAATGTGAAAACCTGACACCTTACACAGTACAATAGTTGTTGTAGTTTTTCTTAGAAAACACAGTGAAGCCACGAGTATTCAGTTGGTTTCTGGATGCTACAAAATCCAACACACTGTACCTTTAAGGTTCTGACATTGAATGATAAAAAATTCTTCACTGGACATAATACAGGATAATGCAGAATCTTTCAGTGCCTGTATAGTGATAGGGCGTTTATATTTCTATTGAAGGTGTTTTTCTAGCACTGGTATTCTTGTATTTGGCATTTTGGTCTGTACTGCTTGTATCTTGGGGCCTTATTTATTAAATACATCAATAACACACTATCATGCCAGGAACATTTCCGGCCAGGACTACGCCACATCATGTTCCAGAAACTGAATTTCTTCTCGACAATAAACAACCTTTTATTAACACAGTGTGTAACAGACACATACATATAGTGTATTTTCAAATGTTCCAGATAATTACAGGTTATTATAATTGTAGGTTGCTGAGGCTGTATAGATTCAAACTTGAGGCTTGACATCATACAAAATGAATCCAAAATATACATTGTGCATTTAAAATTATCCTTGGCAAGATTTACCTGAATGTCAGGCCTGCAAAATGACGTCCAATTCACATTATCAGCTTTATTCACACACAGACATACAGATGGAAATGTGTCTGGAGTCTGTGGCACTGATCACTTAAGGAAACTGTATGAGAGGAGTAAACTGCTTTTAACATAGGGATAACATAAGTTATCTGTTTATTTAAATGTGGTCACACAGCAATAATGTACCAGCTTTGTCATTAAAGCTCTTTTTTTATAGACAAGTGTGTCTGACACCTGTCACACACAGTTTGTAGCACACTGTTTGTGTTTGTGAACATCTTCTCCCTTCGTCTCTTCCAGGAACTTGCCTGCATCTTGACTTCATTATTCTGCTGGCAGGAGAAACTAACAGACTGTGTAGACCAGATGGTTGTGTGTGTGTGTGTGTGTGTGTGTGTGTATGTGAGAGGAGAGAGTGAATGTATGTATACACAAGCACAAATCACATATAAACGATGCTGTGTATACATGCAAGATAACACAACTCTTTATGTTCCAGTTTTTAAGGTCCAGCGGCCAAATGAAAATATAAAAGCTCTCACAGAACGCCTCCAAAAGGTTACATGTGTCATAACCGTGTATGTTCTGATTTAATTTTCTCTCATTGTACATGGAACTGCATTAATGACTTTAACAACACCTGGTGTTCTGCTTTACTCTAAAGTCACTGGGACTTTTCCACAGCTGCGTTAACACAGCTGTATCCCCACGAGACCTTCCCCAACAGTTTTACCGATACGTGTTTCTGATGACTGATACTGATATTTTTGGAATAATGTTGCCAACAGTACCACTCAAACATGCTAGTTTTAAACTTTATACACACACACACACACACAAAACATCAATCTCCATTATCTGTATTACAGTTTTTAGTCAGTTATTGCTTTGCTCTGCTATGCATCTGTTTCTCTCACTGTCTCTCTATCTTTCTTTCTCTTTGATAATCCTTTCACCTGACAGGTGAGAATATCGAGATGCGGATTAAACAGCATGATTATGACACAGGTGTGCCTTGGACTGATTCTAAAATGTGAAAAAGAACAAAAATTAGTCCTGTCAACTAAAAACCCATGATGTTATGGACCCCATCAGCCTAGACCACCATGCTAGCAGGTCTGTGAGGCCATCATACAGTAATGTTTTTATTAACAAAGTCTTTATTTTTCAATTATTTTTTGTTCTCTACATCAGCAGCAGATGTTACTTACTCCCACAATAATTATCATCGATTATTATTGTGTTTATTAGTAACTCAGTGCTGTGACACTGACTCATTGACAGATATCCTGTACGAATATGGCACTTGGGGGCAAGGCAGTGTACTCCTGTGTTAGAGGGCCCCCTTGTGTCTTTTGGCTGCAAGCAATATGAAAGTCATTCAAATCAAACTGATTTTCTCCAACCACAGAGGCTTAGGACATATGAAAGTAAGCCTACTTTGAATTACGTTTTTCTATTTTATTTATTTATTTATTTTAATCTGCTCTCAGGTCTGTCTTTTTATCATTTACACAACTGTGTTGCAGTTGAAAAAGGCTGTAATTGGCATACATAGCATAAGAATACATCTAAGCAACACATGAATTTCATGAAATGCACAAATGTAATTATAGTCAGATCTTCTAAACTTGTTTGTTTTGCTGCCATTTCTTTTAAAAATTCTCAAACTTGACAAATGTATCACACAATGCCACATATGTCACAAGTTTTGAGAAAGTATGCAATTGGCATACTGACCTGTTAAATTAAATGTTCATTTTACTACCATGAGTCGTCTCCAACGTTGTTTTGTCAGCACATCCAACCAGCCTCACAACTGGCAGTCTGGCAGTTTGGAGAAATGTTCTCTTACAGATGAATTACAGTTTTCATCATACCGGGTAGATGGTAGATGTGAATGGCATTGTGTGGGGTCGAGCGATTTAAACATAGTGAACAGTGCCAGTGGGGTCATGGTATAGACAGGCAAACTACAAAAAAATAAATATAAGTGCATTTTATTGATGGCAATTTCAATGCATACATTTGGTGATAGGATCCTGAGGCCCATTTTCAATGACTTTCACTGCTACTTCAACCTCATGTTGCAGAATGATCATGGGCTGGGCCAGAGCTTGTCAATCCAGATGGCTGATTGGCTGTCAGTGAGCTGATTTATCATCTCCTGCTAGATAATTGCGACAAGAATTTCAATGCTCCCTCACATCATCCCCCTCCTCCCAGAGGTTGGCGATGTGCTGCAACTGGAAAGGTAGTCTGCTACATACCGCTGCTGTTGGCCTTGTCTCCTCTGTGTTGGATGGTGACTTAAAAAGCTTGAGATAAAGGTACCATCGAGTCAGGCGGCTGTTGTGGTCCTGTTTGGTTGACCCAGGTGAGAGCTCCGTGGACAGTTTCTAGATCAAACACTCATCCAAGTAAGAAGTAACACAAGTTCTCAGCTCCCACTTAATGGCCACATCCTCTTTTTCCACAGCAGACTATTTGGTCTCAC
The DNA here is from genome assembly GCA_036365135.1 of Miichthys miiuy. NCBI lineage: Eukaryota > Metazoa > Chordata > Actinopteri > Sciaenidae > Miichthys > Miichthys miiuy. Next base: position 8,438 of record JAAROE010000413.1, on the reverse strand, counting down.
AACCCACTCACACTTGGAGTGTCAACCCAGCCTCTCTACTTTGTCCTTATAGTTATATTTTGTAATTTCTTATAGCTGATCCCTCATCTCCAGCTTGAACTGCACCATGCCTCTGTCACTTGAAGTGGTGGAAGGGACCTCCCAGCTTTTTCAGAACAGGTCCAGTGGTCACTGTACCTCCCAACCATATAGCAGCCAGCTCAAATGGGGAGAAACCTGTTGATGCCTGGGGGAGTTTACGGTAGGCAAAGAGCAGGAACAGCAACCAGCGGTCGGTTTTGTGATGAAGCCCATGCGTGTCTGTTTCTGCGCTGGGTGCATGACAAGTGGTCAACAGCTAGAAGAGATTACCAGGTGTCTGTGATCATCATAAACAGTGTACAACACACTGTTATCAACAAAAAAAACTTTCATTATAAGAGTGACTCACATTGTTCATCATGATGACAAAGTTGATGTTCAGAGTATTTTTGCAGTCAAACTACACCATCTGTTGGTAATGCATTGTGCAAGTACACGGACGTGCGAGCAGTGTTTAAAGTGCCAGTAGTAAGAGCAGTGAAGTGTTCACCTAACACACACACAAAAACCAAAAACAAGCAGTGAGCTGCAGGCCCGACCACAACATGTGAGCCCATTCTCTCCTGTAGTCTCACACATAACGATGTTATCACCACTTTGTCCAACTGCAACCTTGTGACCACTGGAAAACAGATACTATATTGTAAACAGCAATGTCTTGAGCCATATGTTAATAAGTACAATGGTGTAATGTGTTTTTGAAATGGCACCTTATATATTTGTTTCATGGATACCACTGCCTAGAAGACCTAGATAGAAGCCTCACATACAATATTTCACTGTGACTGATCTTTTGTTATTATGGCACAAATAATACATTGAATAAGAAATACAATAATTAATCTAGTCTGCTGCCAGACACAGTCTTCTGAAGGGAAGGAGGGTGGGGATTTATGGACTGATGCCCTTCTGGTAATTATTGCATAATTGTAATTTAATGTATTTTTCATACTCTTTCCATGGCTTCATATTGACTTCAGTGTGCTGTCACGTGCAGGGCAGGGCACACTGCTGCCTTTATTATCAGAGTCAGCGTGAGAGTCATGGGACAGCGTTATTCTAAGCCTCGTTTACACTGCATTGAGACAGTGACTCATCACACCGAGTTTACGTTGACTGTTTACATGGGCAGATGTCTCCTAACCCCAGTGGAAGATTCTGTGACGATCTTTTTTCATTTTATTAACGACAATATGATGTACAGCACATACACATCAGATCTAAATGACACATACATATGGAGAACATCAGGTGCAAAACGCATTCAGTCAGAGAGGAAGAGGTTTGGAGAGAAAAAAAAGTCCATAATGTTTCCAAAGCTTAGGTAGGTCTAGAAGAAACAAGCTATCAGTGTCTAGCAATAATACTAATACTACACTATTAATACTACTACTAATATAATTTCATGTAATATTAGCCATTCCTTAGCCTTGTTTAAAGTACAGTTTTACAAAAGGACATAAGGCAAAAGCCAAGCCCTGCTCCAGTTTATGCTTTGATGAGTCTAGGTTTCAGGGTTAGGACTATGACGACATTTGTGCTTTATCGGATGATTCTGAATGGTGCCTTCTGGGACTGTCTCTCCCAGTCCTACTTGAGATAGTTCCGACCCGGGTTACCCAAGAAATAGTTATGAAGTCTTGACAAAACCATGGGCTACATTTCAAAGTGGACTAGAATGCCCGACGAAAGCACTATCTAGCAATAATTATAACACAAAAGTTAACATTAAGCGAGTATCTCACAGAAAATGTGTGTTTTCCTATTGACAGTGAACGCATCTTTATCTAACGACAACGTCGGGATTAGCGCTGTGGACGTGTGACGTCAGAAGCAGGCTGGGTTTGCTCATGGTGATACAGAAATATTAATCTGAGACGTTTGGAGCAACAAACACTGTCGACGTCAGCTTCACACAAAGTAAGAACTTTATCGTGAACTCTCCTGATGTCAGCCGGTAACTGACAGGAAGCCTGCGTGTTTCACCTGCTGCAAAGAAACGCCAGGACAAACGTCTGCGCGCAAACTGATGCACGAGACATAGTGCGAGGCCGCGAGCTGTTATTGACGCTGAATAACGGCTGTAGACAGCACATAACGTTTATCCTGTGGCTTTTTTAAAATGACATCTATGTTACTGTAGCTTTTTTGGGAACTGTCATTGCAAGACGGTTTTAATATTTAGTTTGCTGGTCGGGTGGCTTGTTTATGTTCCTTCACGAATGATCTGTTAGGAGATTAATCCACGTGATGCTCAGGTTTGGCTCGCGCTGGCCTCTGTTTTTCTGTATTTGTATCAGCTTCTTTTAACGGACGATTCTCGACACATATTTGTCCAAAAACAGTGAACAGAAAACTGAGACAAACCTCCAGAAAGCAGAGAAGAAGGGACGAGGGCAGGGACGCGTTCTGTGGTTGTTCCTGTTGTTTTTATGGCTCTGCGCTCCATCATATTCGAGTCGAAATTAATAAACAGAAATACAGTGTTTGGAAGTGTTTGCGGTACATTCAGGATATATACATATATGCTCTGTAGAGAAAGTGAAGGTTTGTGAGAAAGAATGTAAACAAAGCTCCAGACTATCATTCCTATAATGACTATGTACATTTAGCAGCCTACTGTAAGATACTTAAGAAATAAAACAAATGTTCATTTATTAGTGGTGATTATCTAATAATAATAATATAATGAACATTATACATTAGCAGGGAGGGAATTGAGTATTTAAACATTTGATATTATAAGTAAAATTCTATACTTTTACTTGTAATGGAGTATTTTGCATTTGTAATATTTCTGCTTTTACTAAAGTGCACGATCCAAATACTATAAGATACTATAAGAAATCATTTGTTTATTATTATTTTTTTTAACCTGGAGGCTAAATCAGCGCTAACCAGGGTTCATACATCATGTGTGATATGGGTTTCATACCAAGTTCGATGTTTTAGCAGTTAAAGCAAAGTACTGTTATAACAATTTAAATCTTAAATTCACTGAAATGTAAACATATTTAGAGGTGACTAAATATTCTCCATTCTCCTCACTGTAGCTGTGTTTAGGTTGTGTTTGGATTGTGTTCCTTGAGTGTGACGGACTGCTAGGCTTACAGCCAGGATGTCCAATATGAGAGATGACAGCAGCTGGTCCCAGCCATGGGACTTCAACAGCCTCATCCAGACCTGCAGCGCCAACATCCAGAAGATCAGCCAAAACTGTAAGTGCTTACTGTGTCCAACACTCAGTCCGTCTCTCTCTCTAACACACTCACATTCTCATACACACATCATAAAACCAGGAGCAGCATGTTGAACTGAAATGGTTTCTTTTCTTTGCAGCTGGTCAGATAAAAAATATCCTCTACCAACTGGATACGAGACAGGAAACTTCAGAGCTCCAAGACAGGCTGTAAGTACTGGTCTGGTTATCAGTATGTCAGGTAATCTCACATATTGTCATTATATCAATATTATATATTATGTTGCCAGTAAAGAGTGAGGTCATAGCAGTGTTTGTGTTCCTCTGTAGCCAACAGCTCCAGCACTACACCAACCAGCTGGCTAAAGAAACCAACAAACACCTGAAGGAGCTGGGGTCATTGCCCCCACCTCTGTCTCCATCAGAACAGGTCAGTTAGGCACATTTATCACTCTATAAATCAAACTAATCAAACCATGGATGTTAATCTGCTGTTGGTACAGACTCTCCACAAAAGGCCCGTCATAGACTGTTTTATTTAAACAGAGAAACTAATGTGTGCTTTTTTTATTATGCTGTTTGAACCTACACACACCTGGTGCAACATGTTGCTGTCTTTGGGAATGAGGATATTGTACTAACAGTAGCATTCACGTTTCTTTTCAGTGGATTTATAGTAAAAGAGTGTTGGAGGATGATGAATTGAATCAGACATTCGCCAGTTTTTTTTAATTGGATGAGAAGAGTAATGGCAGTTGTGTGCTGTCTTTTGTGTTGTGAATAATAATGTTCCCTTTTTGGCTCCAATTATATTTGGTCTCTTTAGTGTTAACCAGCTCTGTGGTGACATGCTCCAGAAAATACAGAGCTGGGCTAATATCATCACAATCTGAATCAGAAGTGTTAGCAACTGTTTTGAACACATTTAAACCATATTATTCCCCTCTGTTTTTTTATTATTATTATTTATTATTATTAAACCTTTATTAATCAGGAAAGGTCCCATTGAGAGTAAAAATCTCTTTTTCAAGGGAGTCCTGGCCAAGACAGAACAGCAGCACAAACGACGAACAAGTCAAACCAGAACAGACACAAGACACACAGATATATTACAACACATAGTGGTCTAAAAAATGCTAAAAGTACAATAGTATGTTGGGAGCAACCCGAGAATTGCCTTGTATATGGGTACGTCTGCCCACTTCTCTGGTTCTCCTCACAATAGCTCTGCACTCATGTGACCTATGGGGCGGCTGTGGCTCGGAGGTAGAGCGGGTCGTCCACTAATCAGATGATCGGCGGTGCGATCCTCCAGTCTGCATGTTGAAGTGTCCTTGTCCTTGTCCATCAGTGTGTGAATGTGTGTGAATGGTGAGACACGTACTCTAAAAGCGCTTTGAGTAGTGGGAAGACTAGAAAGGAGATATATAAGTACAGTCCATTTACCATGTATGTAACGCTCCTTCAGATATAGTAAACAAGCCCAGAACAAAAGACTATTCAGGACGTGTACACTCTTGTCCACATGTTTTAGGTCATATAGTGTATCACATCAAATTACTGAATGTCATTATGGTATTTACCATTAATGTGCTAATGAAAATCAGTAATAATAATCCTCATTTTACTTCACATGCTTAACATAAAACAACATTTGTAGTCATACTTAAAGGCATTCTGACAAAATCTAATGACTTCTAGTTATTATAGCATATAATAACTAGAAGGGGAATAATATGGTTTAAATTCATAGGAAGCTATACTTTGATTTTGTTTATAAAAGGTGTGTGTACAACAAAAATGTGTATAATGAGAATTAAATCAGTTGTACTGGGAAGACATTATGGTGATTACAAGATTACAGATTAAATCAAGTTAACTATGAGTCATGGATGGAATGTGAGGATAATTGTCATGTGAAGTAGGAGTGGGACAGTCTTCCACCAAATTAAAAGTCCCAGCAGGTCATCAGCATCAAGATAGAACATAAAATCGGACCCAGAACAGACAGTATGATTCAAAACAGAATGGGACATTTCTGTTAGATAAAGAACATCTAAACCACACAACATGAGCATTTCTCTACAGTCAGCTTGCATTAGAAACATTAATGGAGCATCTGTGACAATGTAACAATGTTGTGCATCTGAACAATGTGTTAAGATAAAAGTATATATAGAAGCTTAATAAATAAATGCCTATTTTACTGTCAAATTAATTATTAAATAACAAAGTACTTTATTACTTTAAATAGTACTTTATTAACTATTTCTATTGTCCTCCATACCAGTTAGTAAGACAGCTCTAAAATCACAAAGCATCTGTCATGTTATGTTTAATCTTTCAAATGCATCCTAATGTTTTTTTTTTTCTTTCAGAGACAGCAAAAGCTGCGGAAGGAGCGCTTGATGAACGACTTTTCTGCAGCCCTCAACAACTTCCAGGTGGTGCAGCGGAGGGCAGCTGAGAAAGAGAAGGAGTCAGTGGTCAGAGCTAGAGCTGGATCCAGAGTCATGGTGAATACCATACTTTTCATTGGACAGGGGCTGTAGCCAATAACATTACTCTCCAACAAATCCTGATAATTGAATGACATCCAATACATCCACATTCATGATGGAAAAGTGATGTGAGCCGATGTTGATTGAACTCTTTTGTCCACAGGAGACGGAGGCAGTGGGAATGAACAGCTGGTTACATTTGAAAAGTAAGTTTCTTCAGTGTGTTTTTAGATATGTTGTTATTATTTATAATTATTATTATACTATATATTTTACCTTCGGTGCACATTCTTTACCCACCCTTCTGTACCTTATACGTTTTGGTATGGAAAAGTATGACACACACACGTGGTATCTACAATGTCATCATTATGCTCTATAAACCTCACGAGAACTACGTGACAAGATCAACGCCACAATGACTAATGGTGCAACAGTGTCTTCAAGAACTGTGTGTCAGAAACTGGGTAGACTTGTTGGCAGAATAGCAGCAAAGAAAGCATTACTGAAGGAGAAACACAGAGTGAAACACCTGAAATTTACAAAATTGGTTAAATTTAATCATGCATAGTTTGAGCGGGCTTTGGCTGCAACAGAGATCCCTAATCACTGCTTATACTGTTTATATGATTTACGTTTGCTATGATAGTGTCTAAATTTCAACCGACAAAACTCCATCTTACAAACAATAGTTATGACGAGCAAGGAGCGCCTTTTTCTGGAAAAAGCAAATAAAAAGATTGCTGACCAGGAAGATGACATCTGACGGCTCTCCACTGATCTAAAGGAAAAAAGACTCACTCATAGCCAGCTACATGGACGTGGCTTTCAGCATGTTGGGGCGAATTGATTCACTCTCTGCGGCCCTCCAGAACACAGTCACCTCGGACCCAACCTGCCACAGCAATCCAGCTGTCCACAACCATCCTCCTGCTCAACCCCAAGCCTCCTGGTCTACGATGGTGGCCCACTGCCGCGAGGGGGTTTCGGAGGGTACTTCGCCTCTCCAATCGCTATGGCTCTCTGACTGTTGAGAGCCCAGCTCGTCCAGCTGCTGCCCCGGCTGATGCGGCAAAATCGTGTTGGGTCCTCCTCAAAGTCTGCACCCAGATGGCTGATGGAGCCAAGGTGGCCCGCCACTCGACCGTGGAGACGGACCACAAGCAACCATTGCGGGCGATGACCTCCACCTCACAACGTAGAATCCTGAAGGAGGCTGTGCTTCGTCGTGCCGGAGTTTCTTGGGGCTGGGGCTGGGGCTGGAGCCTCCATCTCATTGGGCCACTCACCTGGCCAGACTCCCCACTCCCAGCCAGCGATACCACCCGGCTCAGGTGTCCAAGCGCCCCCAGTCTGCTCCGGGGAGTCCATCTGCGCCTTCTCCGCCTTTCCCATCCTCTCCATCTCCTCGTCCTCTTTTCCCTCCCAACACAGTCATAATTGGCAACTCCATTACCAGGCATATCTGCTTCGCTAATGCCATCACACACTGCCTTCTGCCACACACTGCTACACTTTCTCAAGTCCTGGATGGTTTGCTGTCCCTCCTGCCAACACTCTCAGATTCAATTTCCAGAGTCGTTGTGCATGTAGGGACGAACGACACAACCCATCGGGAATCAGAGCGCAGGAAAGCCAACTTTAATCTCCTCTTCGATGCGCTAAAAGACTGTGGTAAGGCTGTTTTTATTTCAGGGCCAATCCCAACAGTTGGTTGCAGAGCCGCCGCTTCAGTCGACTCTCGGTCTCCACACGTGGCTCCAGAAGTCATGCAGATCGAACAAAATGGGGTTCATTGACAATTTTAATTTATTCTGGAACCGTACCTTCATTTTCTCAAAACTGGACTACTGTAATTCACTCCTTTCCGGCAATAAAAATCTCTCGCTCCAACATGTCCAGAATGCAGCATCTAGGCTTCTAACCGGTTTTAACAGACGACATCACATCTCACCAATTTTAGCTTCACTCCACTGGCTTCCTGTGTGTTTTAGGATTGATTTTAAGATTTTACTGATCACTTTTAAAGCCTGCAAGGGTCTGGCTCCCCTATGAGCCAACTCTCAGCCTTAGATCCTCGGTCGGGTCACTTCTGGTTGTTCCAGGGTCAAGGTTAAAAACTAGAGGTTTATTATTATTATTATTATTATTATTATTATTATTATTATTACAAGAAAGTATACCACAACATTCTGGTGAGACGCAGAATAGCATCTGGGATTTATCTTATTAGGCCTGGATTCATTTTCCAAGAGGACAATGACCATAAACATTCTTCTAACTATTGTCTGAACTACCTGTGACAGAAGGAATCTTCTGAAACATTGAAAATGATGGACTGGCTCAACGCCATGGAGCAAATTTGGAAGAGTTAGAAAATAAACTGATAGATGTATTGTACATTCAAAGGAAAGAAGGCATGGGATAACATTAATGTTCTCAGGAAATATACTGACACAATGCCAGAGAGATGTGCTATATATATATTTATATATTTAAACATTTATAAAAATGTATAAATATATAAATTTATATGTATGTGTGTGTGTGATTCATCAGTGTAGCAGAAGAAAATACCATGCAGTGGTAGTTTAAGAAAACACTTTATAACATTACAGTATGTTGCTATGTTGAGCTTTAGATTAAAGTGAAATACA
>JAAROE010000411.1:0-25000 GCA_036365135.1 Miichthys miiuy | reverse complement strand
GTAGTTGTCGGGACAGCTGTTGTTGTTGCAGTCATAGTTGTCGGGGCAGCTGTTGTTGTTGCAGTCGTAGTTGTCAGGGCAGCTGTTGTTGTTGTCCCCACAGTTGTTGCAGAAGTAGTTGTTGCCACAGTTGTTGGTGCAGCAGTAGTTGTCGGGGCTGCTGTTGTTGTTGGGGCAGCTGTTGTTGTTGTTGCAGCAGTACTTGTCGGGGCAGCTGTTGTTGTTGCAGCAGTAGTTGTCGGGGCAGCTGTTGTTGTTGCACCAGTAGTTGTTGGAGCAGCTGTTGTTGTTATCCCCACAGTTGTTGCAGCAGTAGTTGTTGCCACAGTTGTTGTTGGAGCAGCTGTTGTTGTTGTCCCCACAGTTGTTGCAGAAGTACTTGTTGCCACAGTTGTTGTTGTTGGTGCAGCAGTAGTTGTTTGGGCAGCTGTTCTTGTTGGGGAAGCTGTTGTTGTCATTGCAGCAGTAGTTGTTGGGGAAGCTGTTGTTGTTGCAACAGTAGTTGTTGGGGCAGCTGTTGTTGTTGCAACAGTAGTTGTCGGTGCAGCTGTTGTTGTTGTCCTCACAGTTGTTGCAGAAGTAGTTGTTGCAGCAGTAGTTGTTGGGAAGCTGTTGTTGTTGTTGCAACAGTAGTTGTTGGGGCAGCTGTTGTTGTTGCTCCCACAGTTGTTGCAGAAGTAGTTGTTGCCACAGTTGTTGTTGGAGCAGCTGTTGTTGTTGTTGCAGCAGTAGTTGTTGGGGAAGCTGTTGTTGTTGCAACAGTAGTTGTTGGAGCAGCTGTTGTTGTTGTCCCCACAGTTGTTGCAGAAGTAGTTGTTGCAGCAGTAGTTGTTGGGGAAGCTGTTGTTGTTGTTGCAACAGTAGTTGTTGGGGCAGCTGTTGTTGTTGCTCCCACAGTTGTTGCAGAAGTAGTTGTTGCCACAGTTGTTGTTGTTGGTGCAGCAGTAGTTGCCAGGGCAGCTGTTGTTGTTGCAGCAGTAGTTGTCGGGGCAGGTGTTGTTGTTGGGGCAGCTGTTGTTGTTGCAGCAGTAGTTGTCGGGACAGGTGTTGTTGTTGCAGCAGTAGTTGTTGGGAAGCTGTTGTTGTTGTTGCAACAGTAGTTGTTGGAGCAGCTGTTGTTGTTGTCCCCACAGTTGTTGCAGAAGTAGTTGTTGCCACAGTTGTTGGTGCAGCAGTAGTTGTCGGGGCAGCTGTTGTTGTTGGGGCAGCTGTTGTTGTTGTTGCACCAGTAGTTGTTGGGGAAGCTGTTGTTGTTGTTGCAACAGTAGTTGTTGGGGAAGCTGTTGTTGTTGCAACAGTAGTTGTTGGGGCAGCTGTTGTTGTTGCTCCCACAGTCGTTGCAGCAGTAGTTGTTGCCACAGTTGTTGTTGGAGCAGCTGTTGTTGTCCCCACAGTTGTTGCAGAAGTAGTTGTTGCAGCAGTAGTTGTCGGGGCAGCTGTTGTTGTTGTTGCAGCAGTAGTTGTTGGGGAAGCTGTTGTTCTTGCCGCAGTAGTTGTTGGGGCAGCTGTTGTTGTTGTTGCAACAGTAGTTGTTGGAGCAGCTGTTGTTGTCCCCACAGTTGTTGCAGAAGTAGTTGTTGCCACAGTTGTTGTTGTTGGTGCAGCAGTAGTTGTCGGGGAAGCTGTTGTTGTCGGGGCAACAGTAGTTGTTGGGGCAGCTGTTGTTGTTGCAGCAGTAGTTGTTGCGGCAGCTGTTGTTGTTGTTGCAGCAGTAGTTGTCGGGACAGCTGTTGTTGTTGCAGTCATAGTTGTCGGGGCAGCTGTTGTTGTTGCAGTCGTAGTTGTCAGGGCAGCTGTTGTTGTTGTCCCCACAGTTGTTGCAGAAGTAGTTGTTGCCACAGTTGTTGGTGCAGCAGTAGTTGTCGGGGCTGCTGTTGTTGTTGGGGCAGCTGTTGTTGTTGTTGCAGCAGTACTTGTCAGGGCAGCTGTTGTTGTTGCAGCAGTAGTTGTCGGGGAAGCTGTTGTTGTTGGACCGGTAGTTGTTGGGGAAACTGTTGTTGTTGTTGCAACAGTAGTTGTTGGAGCAGCTGTTGTTGTTGTCCCCACAGTTGTTGCAGAAGTAGTTGTTGCCACAGTTGTTGTTGTTGGTGCAGCAGTAGTTGTCGGGGCAGCAGTAGTTGTTGGAGCAGCTGTTGTTGTTGGGGCAGCTGTTGTTGTTGTTGCAGCAGTAGTTGTTGCGGCAGCTGTTGTTGTTGTTGCAGCAGTAGTTGTCGGGACAGCTGTTGTTGCAGTCATAGTTGTCGGGACAGCTGTTGTTGTTGCAGTCATAGTTGTCGGGGCAGCTGTTGTTGTTGCAGTCGTAGTTGTCAGGGCAGCTGTTGTTGTTGTCCCCACAGTTGTTGCAGAAGTAGTTGTCGGGGCTGCTGTTGTTGTTGGGGCAGCTGTTGTTGTTGTTGCAGCAGTACTTGTCGGGGCAGCTGTTGTTGTTGCAGCAGTAGTTCTCGGGCAGCTGTTGTTGTTGCACCAGTAGTTGTTGGGTAAACTGTTGTTGTTGCAACAGTAGTTGTTGGAGGAGCTGTTGTTGTTATCCCCACAGTTGTTGCAGCAGTAGTTGTTGCCACAGTTGTTGTTGGAGCAGCTGTTGTTGTTGTCCCCACAGTTGTTGCAGAAGTACTTGTTGCCACAGTTGTTGTTGTTGGTGCAGCAGTAGTTGTTTGGGCAGCTGTTCTTGTTGGGAAGCTGTTGTTGTCATTGCAGTAGTAGTTGTTGGGAAGCTGTTGTTGTTGTTGCAACAGTAGTTGTTGGGGCAGCTGTTGTTGTTGCTCCCACAGTCGTTGCAGCAGTAGTTGTTGCCACAGTTGTTGTTGGAGCAGCTGTTGTTGTTGCAACAGTAGTTGTCGGTGCAGCTGTTGTTGTCCTCACAGTTGTTCCAGAAGTAGTTGTTGCCACAGTTGTTGTTGGAGCAGCTGTTGTTGTTGTCCCCACAGTTGTTGCAGAAGTAGTTGTTGCAGCAGTAGTTGTTGGGGAAGCTGTTGTTGTTGTTGCAACAGTAGTTGTTGGGGCAGTTGTTGTTGTTGCTCCACAGTTGTTGCAGAAGTAGTTGTTGCCACAGTTGTTGTTGTTGGTGCAGCAGTAGTTGCCAGGGCAGCTGTTGTTGTTGCAGCAGTAGTTGTCGGGGCAGGTGTTGTTGTTGGGGCAGCTGTTGTTTGTGTTGCAGCAGTAGTTGTCGGGACAGGTGTTGTTGTTGCAGCAGTAGTTGTTGGGGAAGCTGTTGTTGTTGTCCCCACAGTTGTTGCAGAAGTAGTTGTTGCCACAGTTGTTGTTGTTGGTGCAGCAGTAGTTGTTGGGGCAGCTGTTGTCGTTGTTGCAGCAGTAGTGGTCGGGGCAGCTGTTGTTGTTGGGGCAGATGTTGTTGTCGCCACAGTTGTTGCAGAAGTAGTTGTTGCCACAGTTGTTGTTGTTGGTGCAGCAGTAGTTGTCGGGGCAGCTGTTGTCGTTGTTGCAGCAGTAGTTGTCGGGGCTGTTGTTGTTGGGGCAGATGTTGTTGTTGTCGCCACAGTTGTTGCAGAAGTAGTTGTTGCCACAGTTGTTGTTGGTGCAGCAGTAGTTGTCGGGGCTGCTGTTCTTGTTGGGGCAGCTGTTGTTGTTGCAACAGTAGTTGTTGGGGCAGCTGTTGTTGTTGTCCCCACAGTTGTTGCAGAAGTAGTTGTTGCCACAGTTGTTGTTGTTGGTGCAGCAGTAGTTATCGGGGCAGCTGTTGTTGTTGGGGCAGCAGTAGTTGTTGGGGAAGCTGTTGTTGTTGGGGCAGATGTTGTTGTTGTCCCCACAGTTGTTGCAGAAGTAGTTGTTGCCACAGTTGTTGTTGTTGGTGCAGCAGTAGTTGTTGGGGCAGCTGTTGTCGTTGTTGCAGCAGTAGTGGTCGGGGCAGCTGTTGTTGTTGGGGCAGATGTTGTTGTTGTCGCCACAGTTGTTGCAGAAGTAGTTGTTGCCACAGTTGTTGTTGTTGGTGCAGCAGTAGTTGTCGGGGCAGCTGTTGTCGTTGTTGCAGCAGTAGTTGTCGGGGCAGCTGTTGTTGTTGGGGCAGATGTTGTTGTTGTCGCCACAGTTGTTGCAGAAGTAGTTGTTGCCACAGTTGTTGTTGGTGCAGCAGTAGTTGTCGGGGCTGCTGTTGTTGTTGGGGCAGCTGTTGTTGTTGCAACAGTAGTTGTTGGGGCAGCTGTTGTTGTTGTCCCCACAGTTGTTGCAGAAGTAGTTGTTGCCACAGTTGTTGTTGTTGGTGCAGCAGTAGTTATCGGGGCAGCTGTTGTTGTTGGGGCAGCAGTAGTTGTTGGGGAAGCTGTTGTTGTTGGGACAGATGTTGTTGTTGTCCCCACAGTTGTTGCAGAAGTAGTTGTTGCCACAGTTGTTGTTGGTGCAGCAGTAGCTGTTGGAGCAGTTGTTGTTGTTGGGGCAGTTGTTGTTGGTGCAGCAGTAGTTGTCAGGGCAGCTGTTGTTGCAGCAGTAGTTGTCGGGGCAGGTGTTGTTGTTTCCACAGTTATTGCAGCAGTAGTTGTTGCCACAGTTGTTGTTGTTGGAGCAGCCGTTGTTGTTGGGGCAGCTGTTGTTGTTGTGGCAGCTGTTGTTGTTGTTGCAACAGTAGTAGTTGGAGCAGCTGTTGTTGGTGTCCCCACAGATGTTGCAGAAGTAGTTGTTACCACAGTTGTTGTTGTTGGTGCAGCAGTAGTTGTCGGGAAGCTGTTGTTGTTGGGGCAGCTGTTGTTATTATTGCAGCAGTAGTTGTTGGGGAAGCCGTTGTTGTTGCTCCCACAGTCGTTGCAGCAGTAGTTGTTGCCACAGTTGTTGTTGGAGCAGCTGTTGTTGTTGCAACAGTAGTTGTCGGTGCAGCTGTTGTTGTTGTCCTCACAGTTGTTCCAGAAGTAGTTGTTGCCACAGTTGTTGTTGGAGCAGCTGTTGTTGTTGTTGCAGCAGTAGTTGTTGGGGAAGCTGTTGTTGTTGTTGCAACAGTAGTTGTTGGAGCAGCTGTTGTTGTTGTCCCCACAGTTGTTGCAGAAGTAGTTGTTGCAGCAGTAGTTGTTCGGGAAGCTGTTGTTGTTGTTGCAGCTGTTGTTGTTGTTGCAACAGTAGTTGTTTGAGCAGCTGTTGTTGTTGTTGCAGCAGTAGTTGTTGGGGCAGCTGTTGTTATTACCCCCACAGTCATTGCCGCAGTAGTTGTCGGGGCAGCTGTTGTTGTTGTCCCCACAGTTGTTGCAGAAGTAGTTGTTGCCACAGTTGTTGTTGTTGGTGCAGCAGTAGTTGCCAGGGCAGCTGTTGTTGTTGCAGCAGTAGTTGTCGGGGCAGCTGTTGTTGTTGGGGCAGCTGTTGTTGTTGTTGCAGCAGTAGTTGTCGGGACAGGTGTTGTTGTTGCAGCAGTAGTTGTTGGGGAAGCTGTTGTTGTTGTTGCAACAGTAGTTGTTGGAGCAGCTGTTGTTGTTGTTGTCCCCACAGTTGTTGCAGAAGTAGTTGTTGGCACAGTTGTTGGTGCAGCAGTAGTTGTCGGGGCAGCTGTTGTTGTTGGGGCAGCTGTTGTTGTTGTTGCACCAGTAGTTGTTGGGGAAGCTGTTGTTGTTGTTGCAACAGTAGTTGTTGGGGCAGCTGTTGTTGTTGCTCCCACAGTCGTTGCAGCAGTAGTTGTTGCCACAGTTGTTGTTGGAGCAGCTGTTGTTGTTGTTGCAGCTGTTGTTGTTGTTGCAACAGTAGTTGTTGGAGCAGCTGTTGTTGTTGTTGCAGCAGTAGTTGTCGGAGCAGCTGTTGTTGTTGTTGCAGCAGTAGTTGTTGGGGCAGCTGTTGTTATTACCCCCACAGTCATTGCCGCAGTAGTTGTCGGGGCAGCTGTTGTTGTTGTCCCCACAGTTGTTGCAGAAGTAGTTGTTGCCACAGTTGTTGTTGTTGGTGCAGCAGTAGTTGCCAGGGCAGCTGTTGTTGTTGCAGTAGTAGTTGTCGGGGCAGGTGTTGTTGTCGGGACAGCTGTTGTTGTTGCAGTCATAGTTGTCGGGGCAGCTGTTGTTGTTGCAGTCGTAGTTGTCAGGGCAGCTGTTGTTGTTGTTGCAACAGTAGTTGTTGGAGCAGCTGTTGTTGTTCTCCCCACAGTTGTTGCAGAAGTACTTGTTGCCACAGTTGTTGTTGTTGTTGCAACAGTAGTTGTTGGGGCAGCTGTTGTTGTTGCTCCCACAGTCGTTGCAGCAGTAGTTGTTGCCACAGTTGTTGTTGGAGCAGATGTTGTTGTTGCAACAGTAGTTGTCGGTGCAGCTGTTGTTGTTGTCCTCACAGTTGTTCCAGAAGTAGTTGTTGCCACAGTTGTTGTTGGAGCAGCTGTTGTTGTTGTTGCAGCAGTAGTTGTTGGGGAAGCTGTTGTTGTTGTTGCAACAGTAGTTGTTGGAGCAGCTGTTGTTGTTGTCCCCACAGTTGTTGCAGAAGTAGTTGTTGCAGCAGTAGTTGTTGGGGAAGCTGTTGTTGTTGTTGCAACAGTAGTTGTTGGGGCAGCTGTTGTTGTTGCTCCCACAGTTGTTGCAGAAGTAGTTGTTGCCACAGTTGTTGTTGTTGGTGCAGCAGTAGTTGTCGGGGCAGCTGTTGTTGTTGGGGCAGCTGTTGTTGTTGTTGCAGCAGTAGTTGTCGGGACAGGTGTTGTTGCAGCAGTAGTTGTTGGGAAGCTGTTGTTGTTGTTGCACCAGTAGTTGTTGGGAAGCTGTTGTTGTTGTTGCAACAGTAGTTGTTGGTGCAGCTGTTGTTGTTGCTCCACAGTCGTTGCAGCAGTAGTTGTTGCCACAGTTGTTGTTGGAGCAGCTGTTGTTGTTGTTGCAGCTGTTGTTGTTGTTGCAACAGTAGTTGTTGGAGCAGCTGTTGTTGTTGTTGCAGCAGTAGTTGTCGGAGCAGCTGTTGTTGTTGTTGCAGCAGTAGTTGTTGGGGCAGCTGTTGTTATTACCCCACAGTCATTGCCGCAGTAGTTGTCGGGCAGCTGTTGTTGTTGTCCCCACAGTTGTTGCAGAAGTAGTTGTTGCCACAGTTGTTGTTGTTGGTGCAGCAGTAGTTGCCAGGGCAGCTGTTGTTGTTGCAGTAGTAGTTGTCGGGGCAGGTGTTGTTGTCGGGACAGCTGTTGTTGTTGCAGTCATAGTTGTCGGGGCAGCTGTTGTTGTTGCAGTCGTAGTTGTCAGGGCAGCTGTTGTTGTTGTTGCAACAGTAGTTGTTGGAGCAGCTGTTGTTGTTCTCCCACAGTTGTTGCAGAAGTAGTTGTTGCCACAGTTGTTGTTGTTGTTGCAACAGTAGTTGTTGGGGCAGCTGTTGTTGTTGCTCCACAGTCGTTGCAGCAGTAGTTGTTGCCACAGTTGTTGTTGGAGCAGATGTTGTTGTTGCAACAGTAGTTGTCGGTGCAGCTGTTGTTGTTGTCCTCACAGTTGTTCCAGAAGTAGTTGTTGCCACAGTTGTTGTTGGAGCAGCTGTTGTTGTTGTTGCAGCAGTAGTTGTTGGGAAGCTGTTGTTGTTGTTGCAACAGTAGTTGTTGGAGCAGCTGTTGTTGTTGTCCCCACAGTTGTTGCAGAAGTAGTTGTTGCAGCAGTAGTTGTTGGGGAAGCTGTTGTTGTTGTTGCAACAGTAGTTGTTGGGGCAGCTGTTGTTGTTGCCCACAGTTGTTGCAGAAGTAGTTGTTGCCACAGTTGTTGTTGTTGGTGCAGCAGTAGTTGTCGGGCAGCTGTTGTTGTTGGGGCAGCTGTTGTTGTTGTTGCAGCAGTAGTTGTCGGGACAGGTGTTGTTGCAGCAGTAGTTGTTGGGGAAGCTGTTGTTGTTGTTGCAACAGTAGTTGTTGGAGCAGCTGTTGTTGTTGTCCCCACAGTTGTTGCAGAAGTAGTTGTTGCCACAGTTGTTGGTGCAGCAGTAGTTGTCGGGGCAGCTGTTGTTGTTGGGGCAGCTGTTGTTGTTGTTGCACCAGTAGTTGTTGGGGAAGCTGTTGTTGTTGTTGCAACAGTTGTTGTTGGAGCAGCTGTTGTTGTCCCCACAGTTGTTGCAGAAGTAGTTGTTGCAGCAGTAGTTGTCGGGGCAGCTGTTGTTGTTGTTGCAGCAGTAGTTGTTGGGAAGCTGTTGTTGTTGCGCAGTAGTTGTTGGGGCAGCTGTTGTTGTTGTTGCAACAGTAGTTGTTGGAGCAGCTGTTGTTGTTGTCCCCACAGTTGTTGCAGAAGTAGTTGTTGCCACAGTTGTTGTTGTTGTTGCAGAAGTAGTTGTTGCGGCAGCTGTTGTTGTTGTTGCAGCAGTAGTTGTCGGGACAGCTGTTGTTGTTGCAGTCATAGTTGTCGGGGCAGCTGTTGTTGTTGCAGTCGTAGTTGTCAGGGCAGCTGTTGTTGTTGTCCCCACAGTTGTTGCAGAAGTAGTTGTTGCCACAGTTGTTGGTGCAGCAGTAGTTGTCGGGGCAGCTGTTGTTGTTGTTGCAGCAGTACTTGTCGGGCAGCTGTTGTTGTTGCAGCAGTAGTTGTCGGGCAGCTGTTGTTGTTGGACCAGTAGTTGTTGGGAAACTGTTGTTGTTGTTGCAACAGTAGTTGTTGGAGCAGCTGTTGTTGTTGTCCCCACAGTTGTTGCAGAAGTAGTTGTTGCCACAGTTGTTGTTGTTGGTGCAGCAGTAGTTGTCGGGGCAGCTGTTGTTGTCGGGGCAGCAGTAGTTGTTGGGGCAGCTGTTGTTGTTGTTGCAGCAGTAGTTGTTGCGGCAGCTGTTGTTGTTGTTGCAGCAGTAGTTGTCGGGACAGCTGTTGTTGTTGCAGTCATAGTTTTCGGGGCAGCTGTTGTTGTTGCAGTCGTAGTTGTCAGGGCAGCTGTTGTTGTTGTCCCCACAGTTGTTGCAGCAGTAGTTGTTGCCACAGTTGTTGTTGGAGCAGCTGTTGTTGTTGTCCCCACAGTTGTTGCAGAAGTAGTTGTTGCCACAGTTGTTGTTGGTGCAGCAGTAGTTGTCGGGGCAGCTGTTGTTGTTGGGGCAGCAGTAGTTGTTGGGGAAGCTGTTGTTGTTGTTGCAACAGTAGTTGTTGGGGCAGCTGTTGTTGTTGTTGCAGCAGTAGTTGTTGGGGCAGCTGTTGTTGTCCCCACAGTTGTTGCAGAAGTAGTTGTTGCCACAGTTGTTGTTGTTGGTGCAGCAGTAGTTGTTGGGCGGTTGTTGTTGGGGCAGCAGTAGTTGTTGGGGAAGCTGTTGTTGTTGTTGCAGCAGTAGTTGTTGGGGCAGCTGTTGTTGTCCCCACAGTTGTTGCAGAAGTAGTTGTTGCCACAGTTGTTGTTGTTGGTGCAGCAGTAGTTGTTGGGGCAGCTGTTGTTGTTGGGGCAGCAGTAGTTGTTGGGGAAGCTGTTGTTGTTGTTGCAGCAGTAGTTGTTGGGGCAGCTGTTGTTGTCCCCACAGTTGTTGCATAAGTAGTTGTTGCCACAGTTGTTGTTGTTGGTGCAGCAGTAGTTGTTGGGGCAGCTGTTGTTGTTGTTGCAACAGTAGTTGTTGGAGGAGCTGTTGTTGTTATCCCCACAGTTGTTGCAGCAGTAGTTGTTGCCACAGTTGTTGTTGGAGCAGCTGTTGTTGTTGTCCCCACAGTTGTTGCAGAAGTAGTTGTTGCCACAGTTGTTGGTGCAGCAGTAGTTGTCGGGGCTGCTGTTGTTGTTGGGGCAGTTGTTGTTGGTGCAGCAGTAGTTGTCGGGGCAGCTGTTGTTGTTGGGGCAGCTGTTGTTGTTGGGGCAGCAGTAGTTGTTGGGGAAGCTGTTGTTGTTGTTGCAACAGTAGTTCTTGGGGCAGCTGTTGTTGTTGTTGCAGCAGTAGTTGTTGGGGCAGCTGTTGTTGTCCCCACAGTTGTTGCAGAAGTAGTTGTTGCCACAGTTGTTGTTGTTGGTGCAGCAGTAGTTGTTGGGGCAGCTGTTGTTGTTGGTGCAGCAGTAGTTGTTGGGGCAGCAGTAGTTGTCGGGGCAGCTGTTGTTGTTGGGGCAGCAGTAGTTGTTGGGGAAGCTGTTGTTGTTGTTGCAACAGTAGTTCTTGGGGCAGCTGTTGTTGTTGTTGCAGCAGTAGTTGTTGGGGCAGCTGTTGTTGTCCCCACAGTTGTTGCAGAAGTAGTTGTTGCCACAGTTGTTGTTGTTGGTGCAGCAGTAGTTGTTGGGGCAGCTGTTGTTGTTGGGGCAGCAGTAGTTGTTGGGGAAGCTGTTGTTGTTGTTGCAGCAGTAGTTGTTCGGGCAGCTGTTGTTGTTGTCCCCACAGTTGTTGCAGAAGTAGTTGTTGCCACAGTTGTTGTTGGTGCAGCAGTAGTTGTCGGGGCAGCTGTTGTTGTTGGGGCAGATGTTGTTGTTGTCCCCACAGTTGTTGCAGAAGTAGTTGTTGCCACAGTTGTTGTTGGTGCAGCAGTAGTTGTCAGGGCTGCTGTTGTTGTTGGGGCAGCTGTTGTTGTTGCAACAGTAGTTGTTGGGGCAGCTGTTGTTGTTGTCCCCACAGTTGTTGCAGAAGTAGTTGTTGCCACAGTTGTTGTTGTTGGTGCAGTAGTAGTTGTTGGGGCAGCTGTTGTTGTTGGGGCAGCAGTAGTTGTTGGGGAAGCTGTTGTTGTTGGGGCAGATGTTGTTGTTGTCCCCACAGTTGTTGCAGAAGTAGTTGTTGCCACAGTTGTTGTTGGTGCAGCAGTAGTTGTCGGGGCTGCTGTTGTTGTTGGGGCAGTTGTTGTTGGTGCAGCAGTAGTTGTCGGGGCAGCTGTTGTTGTTGGGGCAGCAGTAGTTGTTGGGGAAGCTATTGTTGTTGCAACAGTAGTTCTTGGGGCAGCTGTTGTTGTTGTTGCAGCAGTAGTTGTTGGGGCAGCTGTTGTTGTCCCCACAGTTGTTGCCACAGTTGTTGTTGTTGGTGCAGCAGTAGTTGTTGGGGCAGCTGTTGTTGTTGGGGCAGCAGTAGTTGTTGGGGTAGCTGTTGTTGTTGTTGCAGCAGTAGTTGTTCGGGCAGCTGTTGTTGTTGTCCCCACAGTTGTTGCAGAAGTAATTGTTGCCACAGTTGTTGTTGGTGCAGCAGTATTTGTCGGGGCAGCTGTTGTTGTTGTTGCAGCAGTAGTTGTTGGGGCAGCTGTTGTTGTTGGGGCAGATGTTGTTGTTGTTGCAGCAGTAGTTGTTGGGGCAGCTGTTGTTGTTTTCCCCACAGTTGTTGCAGAAGTAGTTGTTGCCACAGTTGTTGTTGTTGGTGCAGTAGTAGTTGTCAGGGCTGCTGTTGTTGTTGGGGCAGCTGTTGTTGTTGTTGCAGCAGTAGTTGTTGGGGCAGCTGTTGTTGTTTCCCCACAGTTGTTGCAGAAGTAGTTGTTGCCACAGTTGTTGTTGTTGGTGCAGTAGTAGTTGTCGGGAAGCTGTTGTTGTTGTTGCAGCAGTAGTTGTTGGGAAGCTGTTGTTGTTGGGGCAGATGTTGTTGTTGTCCCCACAGTTGTTGCAGAAGTAGTTGTTGCAGAAGTAGTTGTTGGTGCAGCAGTAGTTGTCGGGGCTGCTGTTGTTGTTGGGGCAGTTGTTGTTGGTGCAGCAGTAGTTGTCGGGGCAGCTGTTGTTGTTGGGGCAGCAGTAGTTGTTGGGGAAGCTGTTGTTGTTGTTGCAGCAGTAGTTGTTGGGGTAGCTGTTGTTGTTGCAGCAGTAGTTGTTGGGGCAGCTGTTGTTGTCCCCACAGCTGTTGCAGAAGTAGTTGTTGCCACAGTTGTTGTTGTTGGTGCAGTAGTAGTTGTCGGGGCAGCTGTTGTTGTTGGGGCAGCAGTAGTTGTTGGGGAAGCTGTTGTTGTTGGGGCAGATGTTGTTGTTGTCCCCACAGTTGTTGCAGAAGTAGTTGTTGCCACAGTTGTTGTTGGTGCAGCAGTAGTTGTCGGGGCTGCTGTTGTTGTTGGGGCAGTTGTTGTTGGTGCAGCAGTAGTTGTCGGGGCAGCTGTTGTTGTCGGGGCAGCTGTTGTTGTTGTTGCAACAGTAGTTGTTGGGGCAGCTGTTGTTGTTTTCCCACAGTTGTTGCAGAAGTAGTTGTTGCCACAGTTGTTGTTGTTGGTGCAGTAGTAGTTGTCGGGGCAGCTGTTGTTGTTGGGGCAGCAGTAGTTGTTGGGGAAGCTGTTGTTGTTGGGGCAGATGTTGTTGTTGTCCCCACAGTTGTTGCAGAAGTAGTTGTTGCCACAGTTGTTGTTGGTGCAGCAGTAGTTGTCGGGGCTGCTGTTGTTGGGGCAGTTGTTGTTGGTGCAGCAGTAGTTGTTGTTGCAGCAGTAGTTGTTGGGGCAGCAGTAGTTGTTGGGGAAGCTGTTGTTGTTGTTGCAGCAGTAGTTGTTGGGGTAGCTGTTGTTGTTGCAGCAGTAGTTGTTGCCACAGTTGTTGTTAGTGCAGCAGTAGTTGTCGGGGCTGCTGTTGTTGTTGCAGCAGTAGTTGTGGGGGCAGCTGTTGTTGTTGTTCCAGCAGTAGTTGTTGGGGCAGCTGTTGTTGTTGGGGCAGTTGTTGTTGGTGCAGCAGTAGTTGTCGGGCAGCTGTTGTTGTTGGGGCAGCAGTAGTTGTTGGGGAAGCTGTTGTTGTTGCAGCAGTAGTTGTTGGAGCAGTTGTTGTTGTTGTCCCCACAGTTGTTGCAGAAGTAGTTGTTGCCACAGTTGTTGTTAGTGCAGCAGTAGTTGTCGGGGCTGCTGTTGTTGTTGCAGCAGTAGTTGTGGGCAGCTGCTGTTGTTGTTGCAGCAGTAGTTGTGGGGCAGCTGTTGTTGTTGTTCAGCAGTAGTTGTTGGGGCAGCTGTTGTTGTTGGGGCAGCAGTAGTTGTTGGGAAGTTGTTGTTGTTGTTGCAACAGTAGTTGTTGCCACAGTTGTTGTTGTTGTTGCAGCAGTAGTTGTTGGGGCAGCTGTTGTTGTCCCCACAGTTGTTGCAGAAGTTGTTGTTCCACAGTTGTTGTTGTTGGTGCAGCAGTAGTTGTTGGGGCAGCTGTTGTTGTTGCAGCAGTAGTTGTCGGGGCAGCTGTTGTTGTTGTTGCAGCAGTAGTTGTCGGGGCAGCTGTTGTTGTTGTTGCAGCAGTAGTTGTCGGGCTGCTGTTGTTGTTGGGGCAGCTGTTGTTGTTGCAACAGTAGTTGTTGGGGCAGCTGTTGTTGTTGTCCCCACAGTTGTTGCAGAAGTAGTTGTTGCCACAGTTGTTGTTGTTGGTGCAGCAGTAGTTGTCGGGGCAGCTGTTGTTGTTGGGGCAGCAGTAGTTGTTGGGGAAGCTGTTGTTGTTGTGCAGCAGTAGTTGTTGGAGCAGTTGTTGTTGTTGTCCCCACAGTTGTTGCAGAAGTAGTTGTTGCCACAGTTGTTGTTAGTGCAGCAGTAGTTGTCGGGGCTGTTGTTGTTGTTGCAGCAGTAGTTGTTGGGGCAGCTTTTGTTGTTGCAGCAGTAGTTGTTGGGGAGCTGTTGTTGTTGCAGCAGTAGTTGCCAGGGCAGCTGTTGTTGTCCCCACAGTTGTTGCAGAAGTAGTTGTTGCCACAGTTGTTGTTGTTGGTGCAGCAGTAGTTGTCGGGGCAGCTGTTGTTGTTGCAGCAGTAGTTGTTGGGGCAGCTGTTGTTGTTGTCCCCACAGTTGTTGCAGAAGCAGTTGTTGCCACAGTTGTTGTTGTTGGTGCAGCAGTAGTTGTCGGGGCAGCTGTTGTTGTTGGGGCAGTAGTTGTTGGGAAGCTGTTGTTGTTGTTGCAGCAGTAGTTGTCGGGGCAGCTGTTGTTGTTGGGGCAGATGTTGTTGTCCCCACAGTTGTTGCAGAAGTAGTTGTTGCCACAGTTGTTGTTGGTGCAGCAGTAGTTGTCGGGGCTGCTGTTGTTGTTGGGGCAGTTGTCGTTGGTGCAGCAGTAGTTGTCGGGAAGCTGTTGTTGTTGTTGCAGCAGTAGTTGTTGGAGCAGTTGTTGTTGTCCCCACAGTTATTGCAGAAGTTGTTGTTGCCACAGTTGTTGTTAGTGCAGCAGTAGTTGTCGGGGCTGCTGTTGTTGTTGGGGCAGCTGTTGTTGTTGTTGCAGCAGTAGTTGTGGGGGCAGCTGTTGTTGTTGGGGCAGCTGTTGTTGTTGTTGCAGCAGTAGTTGTTGGGGCAGCTGTTGTTGTTTTCCCACAGTTGTTGCAGAAGTAGTTGTTGCCACAGTTGTTGTTGGTGCAGCAGTAGTTGTCGGGGCAGCTGTTGTTGTTGCAGCAGTAGTTGTTGCAGAAGTAGTTGTTGCCACAGTTGTTGTTGTTGGTGCAGCAGTAGTTGTCGGGGCAGCTGTTGTTGTTGGGGCAGCAGTAGTTGTTGGGGAAGCTGTTGTTGTTGGGGCAGATGTTGTTGTTGTCCCCACAGTTGTTGCAGAAGTAGTTGTTGCCACAGTTGTTGTTTTTGCAGCAGTAGTTGTTGGGGCAGCTGTTGTTGTTGCAGCAGTAGTTGTTGGGGCAGCTGTTGTTGTTGTCCCCACAGTTGTTGCAGAAGTAGTTGTTGCCACAGTTGTTGTTGGTGCAGCAGTAGTTGTCGGGGCTGCTGTTGTTGTTGCAGCAGTAGTTGTGGGGCAGCTGTTGTTGTTGTTGCAGCAGTAGTTGTTGGGGCAGCTGCTGTTGTTGGGGCAGATGTTGTTGTTTTCCCCACAGTTGTTGCAGAAGTAGTTGTTGCCACAGCTGTTGTTGTTGTTGCAGCAGTAGTTGTCGGGCAGCTGTTGTTGTTGTTGCAGCAGTAGTTGTCGGGCTGCTGTTGTTGTTGGGGCAGCTGTTGTTGTTGCAACAGTAGTTGTTGGGGCAGCTGTTGTTGTTGTCCACACAGTTGTTGCAGAAGTAGTTGTTGCCACAGTTGTTGTTGTTGGTGCAGCAGTAGTTGTTGGGGCAGCTGTTGTTGTTGCAGCAGTAGTTGTTGGGGCAGCTGTTGTTGTTGTCCCCACAGTTGTTGCAGAAGTAGTTGTTGCCACAGTTGTTGTTGTTGGTGCAGCAGTAGTTGTCGGGGCTGCTGTTGTTGTTGTTGCAGCAGTAGTTGTGGGGGCAGCTGTTGTTGTTGTTGCAGCAGTAGTTGTTGGGGCAGCTGCTGTTGTTGGGGCAGATGTTGTTGTTGTCCCCACAGTTGTTGCAGAAGTAGTTGTTGCCACAGTTGTTGTTGTTGGTGCAGCACTAGTTGTCGGGGCAGCTGTTGTTGTTGGGGCAGCTGTTGTTGTTGCCCCCACAGTTGTTGCCGCAGTAGTTGTCGGGGCAGCTGTTGTTGTCCCCACAGTTGTTGCAGAAGTAGTTGTTGCCACAGTTGTTGTTGTTGGTGCAGCAGTAGTTGTCGAGGCAGCTGTTGTTGTTGGGGCAGCAGTAGTTGTTGGGGAAGCTGTTGTTGTTGTTGCAGCAGTAGTTGTTTGGGCAGCTGTTGTTGTTGTCCCCACAGTTGTTGCAGAAGTAGTTGTTGCCACAGTTGTTGTTGGTGCAGCAGTATTTGTCGGGGCAGCTGTTGTTGTTGTTGCAGCAGTAGTTGTCGGGGCAGCTGTTGTTGTTGGGGCAGATGTTGTTGTCCCCACAGTTGTTGCAGAAGTAGTTGTTGCCACAGTTGTTGTTGGTGCAGCAGTAGTTGTCGGGGCTGCTGTTGTTGTTGGGGCAGTTGTCGTTGGTGCAGCAGTAGTTGTCGGGGCAGCTGTTGTTGTTGGGGCAGCAGTAGTTGTTGGGGAAGCTGTTGTTGTTGCAGCAGTAGTTGTTGGAGCAGTTGTTGTTGTTGTCCCCACAGTTATTGCAGAAGTTGTTGTTGCCACAGTTGTTGTTAGTGCAGCAGTAGTTGTCGGGGCTGCTGTTGTTGTTGGGGCAGCTGTTGTTGTTGTTGCAGCAGTAGTTGTGGGGGCAGCTGTTGTTGTTGGGGCAGCTGTTGTTGTTGTTGCAGCAGTAGTTGTTGGGGCAGCTGTTGTTGTTTTCCCCACAGTTGTTGCAGAAGTAGTTGTTGCCACAGTTGTTGTTGGTGCAGCAGTAGTTGTCGGGGCAGCTGTTGTTGTTGCAGCAGTAGTTGTTGCAGAAGTAGTTGTTGCCACACTTGTTGTTGTTGGTGCAGCAGTAGTTGTCGGGGCAGCTGTTGTTGTTGGGGCAGCAGTAGTTGTTGGCGAAGCTGTTGTTGTTGTTGCAGCAGTAGTTGTTGGAGCAGTTGTTGTTGTTGTCCCCACAGTTGTTGCAGAAGTAGTTGTTGCCACAGTTGTTGTTAGTGCAGCAGTAGTTGTCGGGGCTGCTGTTGTTGTTGTTGCAGCAGTAGTTGTTGGGGCAGCTGTTGTTGTTGCAGCAGTAGTTGTTGGGGTAGCTGTTCTTGTTGCAGCAGTAGTTGTTGGGGCAGCTGTTGTTGTCCCCACAGTTGTTGCAGAAGTAGTTGTTGCCACAGTTGTTGTTGGTGCAGCAGTAGTTGTCGGGGCTGCTGTTGTTGTTGGGGCAGTTGTCGTTGGTGCAGCAGTAGTTGTCAGGGCAGCTGTTGTTGTTGGGGAAGCAGTAGTTGTTGGGGAAGCTGTTGTTGTTGCAGCAGTAGTTGTTGGAGCAGTTGTTGTTGTTGTCCCCACAGTTATTGCAGAAGTTGTTGTTGCCACAGTTGTTGTTAGTGCAGCAGTAGTTGTCGGGGCTGCTGTTGTTGTTGGGGCAGCTGTTGTTGTTGTTGCAGCAGTAATTGTGGGGGCAGCTGTTGTTGTTGGGGCAGCTGTTGTTGTTGTTGCAGCAGTAGTTGTTGGAGCAGTTGTTGTTGTTGGTGCAGCAGTAGTTGTCGGGGCAGCTGTTGTTGTTGGGGCAGCAGTAGTTGTTGGGGAAGCTGTTGTTGTTGTTGCAGCAGTAGTTGTTCGGGCAGCTGTTGTTGTTGTCCCCACAGTTGTTGCAGAAGTAGTTGTTGCCACCGTTGTTGTTGTTGGTGCAGCAGTAGTTGTCGGGGCAGCTGTTGTTGTTGTTGCAGCAGTAGTTGTCGGGGCAGATGTTGTTGTTGTCCCCACAGTTGTTGCAGAAGTAGTTGTTGCCACAGTTGTTGTTGGTGCAGCAGTAGTTGTCGGGGCTGCTGTTGTTGTTGGGGCAGTTGTTGTTGGTGCAGCAGTAGTTGTCGGGGCAGCTGTTGTTGTTGGGGCAGCAGTAGTTGTTGGGGAAGCTGTTGTTGTTGTTGCAGCAGTAGTTGTTGGAGCAGTTGTTGTTGTTGTCCCCACAGTTGTTGCAGAAGTAGTTGTTGCCACAGTTGTTGTTAGTGCAGCAGTAGTTGTCGGGGCTGCTGTTGTTGTTGCAGCAGTAGTTGTGGGGGCAGCTGTTGTTGTTGTTCCAGCAGTAGTTGTTGGGGCAGCTGTTGTTGTTGGGGCAGTTGTTGTTGGTGCAGCAGTAGTTGTCGGGGAAGCTGTTGTTGTTGGGGCAGCAGTAGTTGTTGGGGAAGCTGTTGTTGTTGCAGCAGTAGTTGTTGGAGCAGTTGTTGTTGTTGTCCCCACAGTTGTTGCAGAAGTAGTTGTTGCCACAGTTGTTGTTAGTGCAGCAGTAGTTGTCGGGCTGCTGTTGTTGTTGCAGCAGTAGTTGTGGGGCAGCTGTTGTTGTTGTTCAGCAGTAGTTGTTGGGGCAGCTGTTGTTGTTGGGGCAGCAGTAGTTGTTGGGAAGTTGTTGTTGTTGTTGCAGCAGTAGTTGTTGCCACAGTTGTTGTTGTTGTTGCAGCAGTAGTTGTTGGGGCAGCTGTTGTTGTCCCCACAGTTGTTGCAGAAGTAGTTGTTCCCACAGTTGTTGTTGTTGGTGCAGCAGTAGTTGTTGGGGCAGCTGTTGTTGTTGCAGCAGTAGTTGTCGGGGCAGCTGTTGTTGTTGTTGCAGCAGTAGTTGTCGGGGCAGCTGTTGTTGTTGTTGCAGCAGTAGTTGTCGGGGCTCCTGTTGTTGTTGGGGCAGCTGTTGTTGTTGCAACAGTAGTTGTTGGGGCAGCTGTTGTTGTTGTCCCCACAGTTGTTGCAGAAGTAGTTGTTGCCACAGTTGTTGTTAGTGCAGCAGTAGTTGTCGGGGCTGCTGTTGTTGTTGTTGCAGCAGTAGTTGTTGGGGCAGCTTTTGTTGTTGCAGCAGTAGTTGTTGGGGGAGCTGTTGTTGTTGCAGCAGTAGTTGTTGGGGCAGCTGTTGTTGTCCCCACAGTTGTTGCAGAAGTAGTTGTTGCCACAGTTGTTGTTGTTGGTGCAGCAGTAGTTGTCGGGGCAGCTGTTGTTGTTGCAGCAGTAGTTGTTGGGGCAGCTGTTGTTGTTGTCCCCACAGTTGTTGCAGAAGCAGTTGTTGCCACAGTTGTTGTTGTTGGTGCAGCAGTAGTTGTCGGGGCAGCTGTTGTTGTTGGGGCAGCAGTAGTTGTTGGGGAAGCTGTTGTTGTTGTTGCAGCAGTAGTTGTCGGGGCAGCTGTTGTTGTTGGGGCAGATGTTGTTGTCCCCACAGTTGTTGCAGAAGTAGTTGTTGCCACAGTTGTTGTTGGTGCAGCAGTAGTTGTCGGGCTGCTGTTGTTGTTGGGGCAGTTGTTGTTGGTGCAGCAGTAGTTGTCGGGGAAGCTGTTGTTGTTGTTGCAGCAGTAGTTGTTGGAGCAGTTGTTGTTGTTGTCCCCACAGTTGTTGCAGAAGTTGTTGTTGCCACAGTTGTTGTTAGTGCAGCAGTAGTTGTCGGGGCAGCTGTTGTTGTTGGGGCAGCTGTTGTTGTTGCAGCAGTAGTTGTGGGGCAGCTGTTGTTGTTGGGGCAGCTGTTGTTGTTGCAGCAGTAGTTGTTGCAAGTAGTTGTTGCCACAGTTGTTGTTGTTGGTGCAGCAGTAGTTGTCGGGGCAGCTGTTGTTGTTGTTGCAGCAGTAGTTGTTGGGGCAGATGTTGTTGTCCCCACAGTTGTTGCAGAAGTAGTTGTTGCCACAGTTGTTGTTGGTGCAGCAGTAGTTGTCGGGGCTGCTGTTGTTGTTGGGGCAGTTGTTGTTGGTGCAGCAGTAGTTGTCGGGGCAGCTGTTGTTGTTGGGGCAGCAGTAGTTGTTGGGGAAGCTGTTGTTGTTGTTGCAGCAGTAGTTGTTGGAGCAGTTGTTGTTGTTGTCCCCACAGTTGTTGCAGAAGTAGTTGTTGCCACAGTTGTTGTTAGTGCAGCAGTAGTTGTCGGGGCTGCTGTTGTTGTTGTTGCAGCAGTAGTTGTGGGGGCAGCTGTTGTTGTTGTTCCAGCAGTAGTTGTTGGGGCAGCTGTTGTTGTTGGGGCAGCAGTAGTTGTTGGGGAAGCTGTTGTTGTCCCCACAGTTGTTGCAGAAGTAGTTGTTCCCACAGTTGTTGTTGTTGGTGCAGCAGTAGTTGTTGGGGCAGCTGTTGTTGGTGCAGCAGTAGTTGTCGGGGCAGCTGTTGTTGTTGGGGCAGCAGTAGTTGTTGGGGAAGCTGTTGTTGGGGCAGATGTTGTTGTTGTCCCCACAGTTGTTGCAGAAGTAGTTGTTGCCACAGTTGTTGTTGGTGCAGCAGTAGTTGTTGGAGCAGTTGTTGTTGTTGTCCCCACAGTTGTTGCAGAAGTAGTTGTTGCCACAGTTGTTCTTAGTGCAGCAGTAGTTGTCGGGGCTGCTGTTGTTGTTGTTGCAGCAGTAGTTGTTGGGGCAGCTGTTGTTGTTGCAGCAGTAGTTGTTGGGGTAGCTGTTGTTGTTGCAGCAGTAGTTGTTGGGGCAGCTGTTGTTGTCCCCACAGTTGTTGCAGAAGTAGTTGTTGCCACAGTTGTTGTTGTTGGTGCAGCAGTAGTTGTCGGGGCAGCTGTTGTTGTTGCAGCAGTAGTTGTTGGGGCAGCTGTTGTTGTTTTCCCCACAGTTGTTGCAGAAGTAGTTGTTGCCACAGTTGTTGTTGTTAGTGCAGCAGTAGTTGTTGGGGCAGCTGTTGTTGTTGGGGCAGTTGTTGTTGGTGCAGCAGTAGTTGTCGGGGCAGCTGTTGTTGTTGTTACAGCAGTAGTTGTCGGGGCAGCTGTTGTTGTTGTTGCAGCAGTAGTTGTCGGGCAGCTGTTGTTGTTGGGGCAGCTGTTGTTGTTGCAGCAGTAGTTGTTGGGGCAGCTGTTGTTGTCCCCACAGTTGTTGCAGAAGTAGTTGTTGCCACAGTTGTTGTTGTTGGTGCAGCAGTAGTTGTCGGGGCAGCTGTTGTTGTTGGGGCAGCAGTAGTTGTTGGGGAAGCTGTTGTTGTTGGGGCAGATGTTGTTGTTGTCCCCACAGTTGTTGCAGAAGTAGTTGTTGCCACAGTTGTTGTTGGTGCAGCAGTAGTTGTTGGAGCAGTTGTTGTTGTTGTCCCCACAGTTGTTGCAGAAGTAGTTGTTGCCACAGTTGTTCTTAGTGCAGCAGTAGTTGTCGGGCTGCTGTTGTTGTTGTTGCAGCAGTAGTTGTTGGGGCAGCTGTTGTTGTTGCAGCAGTAGTTGTTGGGGTAGCTGTTGTTGTTGCAGCAGTAGTTGTTGGGGCAGCTGTTGTTGTCCCCACAGTTGTTGCAGAAGTAGTTGTTGCCACAGTTGTTGTTGTTGGTGCAGCAGTAGTTGTCGGGGCAGCTGTTGTTGTTGCAGCAGTAGTTGTTGGGGCAGCTGTTGTTGTTTTCCCCACAGTTGTTGCAGAAGTAGTTGTTGCCACAGTTGTTGTTGTTGGTGCAGCAGTAGTTGTTGGGGCAGCTGTTGTTGTTGGGGCAGTTGTTGTTGGTGCAGCAGTAGTTGTCGGGGCAGCTGTTGTTGTTGTTGCAGCAGTAGTTGTTGGAGCAGTTGTTGTTGTTGTCCCCACAGTTGTTGCAGAAGTAGTTGTTGCCACAGTTGTTGTTAGTGCAGCAGTAGTTGTCGGGGCTGCTGTTGTTGTTGGGGCAGCTGTTCTTGTTGTTGCAGCAGTAGTTGTGGGGCAGCTGTTGTTGTTGTTGCAGCAGTAGTTGTTGGGGCAGCTGTTGTTGTTTCCCCACAGTTGTTGCAGAAGTAGTTGTTGCCACAGTTGTTGTTGTTGGTGCAGCAGTAGTTGTCGGGCAGCTGTTGTTGTTGGGGCAGCAGTAGTTGTTGGGGAAGCTGTTGTTGTTGGGGCAGCTGTTGTTGTTGGTGCAGCAGTAGTTGTTGGGGCAGCTGTTGTTGTTGCAGCAGTAGTTGTCGGGGCTGCTGTTGTTGTTGGGGCAGTTGTCGTTGGTGCAGCAGTAGTTGTCGGGGCAGCTGTTGTTGTTGGGGCAGCAGTAGTTGTTGGGGAAGCTGTTGTTGTTGCAGCAGTAGTTGTTGGAGCAGTTGTTGTTGTTGTCCCCACAGTTGTTGCAGAAGTTGTTGTTGCCACAGTTGTTGTTAGTGCAGCAGTAGTTGTCGGGGCTGCTGTTGTTGTTGGGGCAGCTGTTGTTGTTGTTGCAGCAGTAGTTGTGGGGGCAGCTGTTGTTGTTGTTACAGCAGTAGTTGTCGGGGCAGCTGTTGTTGTTGTTGCAGCAGTAGTTGGGGCAGCTGTTGTTGTTGGGGCAGCTGTTGTTGTTGCAACAGTAGTTGTTGGGGCAGCTGTTGTTGTTGTCCCCACAGTTGTTGCAGAAGTAGTTGTTGCCACAGTTGTTGTTGTTGGTGCAGCAGTAGTTGTCGGGGCAGCTGTTGTTGTTGGGGCAGCAGTAGTTGTTGGGGAAGCTGTTGTTGTTGGGGCAGATGTTGTTGTTGTCCCCACAGTTGTTGCAGAAGTAGTTGTTGCCACAGTTGTTGTTGGTGCAGCAGTAGTTGTTGGAGCAGTTGTTGTTGTTGTCCCCACAGTTGTTGCAGAAGTAGTTGTTGCCACAGTTGTTCTTAGTGCAGCAGTAGTTGTCGGGGCTGCTGTTGTTGTTGCAGCAGTAGTTGTTGGGGCAGCTGTT
Source organism: Miichthys miiuy (assembly GCA_036365135.1). Taxonomy (NCBI): domain Eukaryota; kingdom Metazoa; phylum Chordata; class Actinopteri; family Sciaenidae; genus Miichthys; species Miichthys miiuy. The sequence continues at coordinate 3,370 of JAAROE010000411.1, read as the reverse complement.
GTTGTTGCAGCAGTAGTTGTTGGGGTAGCTGTTGTTGTTGCAGCAGTAGTTGTTGGGGCAGCTGTTGTTGTCCCCACAGTTGTTGCAGAAGTAGTTGTTGCCACAGTTGTTGTTGTTAGTGCAGCAGTAGTTGTCGGGGCAGCTGTTGTTGTTGCAGCAGTAGTTGTTGGGGCAGCTGTTGTTGTTTTCCCCACAGTTGTTGCAGAAGTAGTTGTTGCCACAGTTGTTGTTGTTGGTGCAGCAGTAGTTGTTGGGGCAGCTGTTGTTGTTGGGGCAGTTGTTGTTGGTGCAGCAGTAGTTGTCGGGGCAGCTGTTGTTGTTGTTGCAGCAGTAGTTGTTGGAGCAGTTGTTGTTGTTGTCCCCACAGTTGTTGCAGAAGTAGTTGTTGCCACAGTTGTTGTTAGTGCAGCAGTAGTTGTCGGGGCTGCTGTTGTTGTTGGGGCAGCTGTTCTTGTTGTTGCAGCAGTAGTTGTGGGGGCAGCTGTTGTTGTTGTTGCAGCAGTAGTTGTTGGGGCAGCTGTTGTTGTTTTCCCACAGTTGTTGCAGAAGTAGTTGTTGCCACAGTTGTTGTTGTTGGTGCAGCAGTAGTTGTCGGGCAGCTGTTGTTGGGGCAGCAGTAGTTGTTGGGAAGCTGTTGTTGTTGGGGCAGCTGTTGTTGTTGGTGCAGCAGTAGTTGTTGGGGCAGCTGTTGTTGTTGCAGCAGTAGTTGTCGGGCTGCTGTTGTTGTTGGGGCAGTTGTCGTTGGTGCAGCAGTAGTTGTCGGGGCAGCTGTTGTTGTTGGGCAGCAGTAGTTGTTGGGGAAGCTGTTGTTGTTGCAGCAGTAGTTGTTGGAGCAGTTGTTGTTGTTGTCCCCACAGTTGTTGCAGAAGTTGTTGTTGCCAAAGTTGTTGTTAGTGCAGCAGTAGTTGTCGGGCTGCTGTTGTTGTTGGGGCAGCTGTTGTTGTTGTTGCAGCAGTAGTTGTGGGGCAGCTGTTGTTGTTGGGGCAGCTGTTGTTGTTGTTGCAGCAGTAGTTGTTGGGGCAGCTGTTGTTGTTTTCCCCACAGTTGTTGCAGAAGTAGTTGTTGCCACAGTTGTTGTTGGTGCAGCAGTAGTTGTCGGGGCAGCTGTTGTTGTTGCAGCAGTAGTTGTTGCAGAAGTAGTTGTTGCCACACTTGTTGTTGTTGGTGCAGCAGTAGTTGTCGGGGCAGCTGTTGTTGTTGGGGCAGCAGTAGTTGTTGGCTGTTGTTGTTGTTGCAGCAGTAGTTGTTGGAGCAGTTGTTGTTGTTGTCCCCACAGTTGTTGCAGAAGTAGTTGTTGCCACAGTTGTTGTTAGTGCAGCAGTAGTTGTCGGGGCTGCTGTTGTTGTTGTTGCAGCAGTAGTTGTTGGGGCAGCTGTTGTTGTTGCAGCAGTAGTTGTTGGGGTAGCTGTTCTTGTTGCAGCAGTAGTTGTTGGGGCAGCTGTTGTTGTCCCCACAGTTGTTGCAGAAGTAGTTGTTGCCACAGTTGTTGTTGGTGCAGCAGTAGTTGTTGTCGGGCTGCTGTTGTTGTTGGGGCAGTTGTCGTTGGTGCAGCAGTAGTTGTCAGGGCAGCTGTTGTTGTTGGAAGCAGTAGTTGTTGGGAAGCTGTTGTTGTTGCAGCAGTAGTTGTTGGAGCAGTTGTTGTTGTTGTCCCCACAGTTATTGCAGAAGTTGTTGTTGCCACAGTTGTTGTTAGTGCAGCAGTAGTTGTCGGGGCTGCTGTTGTTGTTGGGGCAGCTGTTGTTGTTGTTGCAGCAGTAATTGTGGGGGCAGCTGTTGTTGTTGGGGCAGCTGTTGTTGTTGTTGCAGCAGTAGTTGTTGGAGCAGTTGTTGTTGTTGGTGCAGCAGTAGTTGTTGGGGCAGCTGTTGTTGTTGGGGCAGCAGTAGTTGTTGGGAAGCTGTTGTTGTTGTTGCAGCAGTAGTTGTTGGGCAGCTGTTGTTGTTGTCCCCACAGTTGTTGCAGAAGTAGTTGTTGCCACAGTTGTTGTTGTTGGTGCAGCAGTAGTTGTCGGGGCAGCTGTTGTTGTTGTTGCAGCAGTAGTTGTCGGGGCAGATGTTGTTGTTGTCCCCACAGTTGTTGCAGAAGTAGTTGTTGCCACAGTTGTTGTTGGTGCAGCAGTAGTTGTCGGGCTGCTGTTGTTGTTGGGGCAGTTGTTGTTGGTGCAGCAGTAGTTGTCGGGGCAGCTGTTGTTGTTGGGGCAGCAGTAGTTGTTGGGGAAGCTGTTGTTGTTGTTGCAGCAGTAGTTGTTGGAGCAGTTGTTGTTGTTGTCCCCACAGTTGTTGCAGAAGTAGTTGTTGCCACAGTTGTTGTTAGTGCAGCAGTAGTTGTCGGGGCTGCTGTTGTTGTTGCAGCAGTAGTTGTGGGGCAGCTGTTGTTGTTGTTCCAGCAGTAGTTGTTGGGGCAGCTGTTGTTGTTGGGGCAGTTGTTGTTGGTGCAGCAGTAGTTGTCGGGAAGCTGTTGTTGTTGGGGCAGCAGTAGTTGTTGGGAAGCTGTTGTTGTTGCAGCAGTAGTTGTTGGAGCAGTTGTTGTTGTTGTCCCCACAGTTGTTGCAGAAGTAGTTGTTGCCACAGTTGTTGTTAGTGCAGCAGTAGTTGTCGGGGCTGCTGTTGTTGTTGCAGCAGTAGTTGTGGGGGCAGCTGTTGTTGTTGTTCCAGCAGTAGTTGTTGGGGCAGCTGTTGTTGTTGGGGCAGCAGTAGTTGTTGGGGAAGTTGTTGTTGTTGTTGCAACAGTAGTTGTTGCCACAGTTGTTGTTGTTGTTGCAGCAGTAGTTGTTGGGGCAGCTGTTGTTGTCCCCACAGTTGTTGCAGAAGTAGTTGTTCCCACAGTTGTTGTTGTTGGTGCAGCAGTAGTTGTTGGGGCAGCTGTTGTTGTTGCAGCAGTAGTTGTCGGGGCAGCTGTTGTTGTTGCAGCAGTAGTTGTCGGGGCAGCTGTTGTTGTTGTTGCAGCAGTAGTTGTCGGGGCTCCTGTTGTTGTTGGGGCAGCTGTTGTTGTTGCAACAGTAGTTGTTGGGGCAGCTGTTGTTGTTGTCCCCACAGTTGTTGCAGAAGTAGTTGTTGCCACAGTTGTTGTTGTTGGTGCAGCAGTAGTTGTCGGGCAGCTGTTGTTGGGGCAGCAGTAGTTGTTGGGGAAGCTGTTGTTGTTGCAGCAGTAGTTGTTGGAGCAGTTGTTGTTGTTGTCCCCACAGTTGTTGCAGAAGTAGTTGTTGCCACAGTTGTTGTTAGTGCAGCAGTAGTTGTCGGGCTGCTGTTGTTGTTGTTGCAGCAGTAGTTGTTGGGGCAGCTTTTGTTGTTGCAGCAGTAGTTGTTGGGAGCTGTTGTTGTTGCAGCAGTAGTTGTTGGGGCAGCTGTTGTTGTCCCCACAGTTGTTGCAGAA
>JAAROE010000409.1:0-17000 GCA_036365135.1 Miichthys miiuy | reverse complement strand
ACATGACAATGTTGTTAATTCTGCATCATTTTAATTCAGTTCAATTCAATTCAATTCAATTCAATTTTATTTATATAGCGCCATATCATAACTTCAGTTATCTCATGACACTTTCCATACAGAGCAGTCTAGACCGTACTCTTTATAATATTATCTACAGAGACCAACAGTTCCACCATGAGAAGCACTTGGTGACGGTGTCAAGGAAAAACTTCCTTTTAAACAGGCAGAAAGCTCGGGCAGACCCAAGCTCATTGGTAGACGGTCATCCACCCCGACCGGTTGAGTTAAAGATAGAGAGGGGCAGATAGAGATTTGAACAGGCGAGTTCTATAAAAATTCACCCTCAGTACAGTTGTCATGAGCGAACTGTTAAGTTTAATATGGGTGTTTATGGAGAATGAAATGTTGTGTAGACAGCCCCAAGTGGACACTTGAGGAATTGCAGTTATTAGAACTTCCACCTTGGCTTCATTTTTTCAGCCACTGCTTAGGTGGAACACACAAAATACAATCATGGAACCTATCAGTTATAATCTGGTTTAGCTTTTTATTACCTTTCATAAAAATACACCTGCATTCACATATCCGTTTACGCGGCTGGAAACTAGGTGGATGAGAGTGGTTTGTGGAGCAGACGAGCAGCAACTGTGTGATAGTCTGTGCAGACAGCTAGTCAGGAAGTTGAATGTGTATCAGGAGAAATTTTTTTACCCTGAAGTCTGTCAGGTAGTGCTTACTCCCAGAGTGCTGTAGAGCACCAAACTAGATAAACAACAGTATTAATAAAACAGTTGTTTTGAGGTAAAATTGATGTTTGAGGTAGAAGGGAAGAAATACTTTGCTGAAACTTTAATTAGCAGCCTTGGAGGAAGTGTGGCCTGGCAGATGCCAGTTGAGCTTTCCATTATTCTGTGCCAAAGAAATAAAAAAAATGAAAAATCACTTACCCTGTTGTCATTAACATAAAGTTATGTAACAGTTTTTACAGGAGTAGTTCTCCCTATGACAAACAAACTAATCCCCATAGTAAATCTGTGGAGTGCCCATTTAATTCTTAGTTTTGCACAGTTACAAATTGACAGATGGATATACAGTGTAATAAAACATCGGAAAACATCGCTAATTATCACTCTGACTGACTCAGAAAAAGTGTTCCTGCAGATATGTAAACCATATTAATGCCGGCATGTCTGATGGGTGCAAGTCTGTGGTCATACATGTAACTTTTCTCACAGGAACGGTATGTTAGCCCTGCCCTCCTCCCACAGTTGGACACGTTTGTGCCCAAACACTTGTCACTCATCTTGATGAGCTGTCTGCTTTGAAGCAGCAGCTGGTTGGTGGTTGAGCTAACTGTAATTGGTAAAGAGATCCACAAATGTTAAAGAAAGCAGACAGCTGGTCTGCAGTGAGCAGCAATGGATGTTCACTGTATTTGTGAACAGACCTCGTCTGCTGCGACAATCTTCGTTGTTCTTTCATACAGCTTCTAACTAATGTCATCTTTTTTAGTCTTATTGACAAACCCTATATTTTAAAACAAAAACTAATAAAAATCTTTCACTTTATTCACATTTTTTCACTGCACAGATTTCCGGCCAATCAAAACCAGGACCACACTCTAATGTGATCAAACCCTACCTGCCCAGCAGCTGAGAGCCTGAGTGGTTAAACCTGACATGTGCAGCCTTGACTATCAAAACAGCCATTTGTGCTGCATTTTGGGAAACACTGAATAATATAATGATCACATGCTCACTGTTGTACTGAGTCAAATGTATGCATGTTCCTACCAAAATCATGCTAATGTTAAGTTCTCAGAGATGTGGACCCCAGAGCAGAGACTCACACACACACAATGGTGAGTGAAAACGGAAAATACTTTAATTCCAAAACCAAAGAAACTAAACCACGCAGACTGGTGAGGCAGGGAGCAGGCTGGCGGAGAAGTTCTTCCGGGCATCAGCAGTAATGTGGACATCAGACTGTTACAGGAAAGAAAGAGCTAAGCTGGAAAGGCAAAGCTCTCGATTTTCGAGATACAGGTGGTGTGACATACAGGTGACCAAAATGAGTCCCCTCCACAAGGTGTCTGAGCTCAGCCTCAGAAATAGGGTGAGGTGCTCAGACATCCAGAGAGAGCTGCTTCATGTCAAAAGAAGCTGGCTGAGGAGGTTTGGTCATCTGATCAGGATCCCCTTGGCTCGGAGGTTGAGCGGGTCGTCCACTAATCACATGATTGGCAGTGCGATCCCCAGCTCCTCCAGTCTGCATGTCGAAGTGTCCTTGGGCAAGATACTGAGCCCCAAATTGCTCCTGAAGGCTGTGCCATCGGTGTGTGAATGTGTATGAATGGTTAGCTCCTAAAACTGATGAGCAGTTGGCACCTTGCATGGCAGCTAATGCCATCAGTGTATGAGTGTGAATGGGCGGATACTTTTACACGTAGTGGCCTGAGGCAGACCCAGAACTGAGGCAGACCCAGAACTTGGTACAGTAGAAGGCCTGCAGTCCGTCTGGCCTGAGAATGCCTTGGGATCCCCTGGAGGAGCTGGAATGTGTTGCTGGGAAAAGGGACACCCAGAAAGCCCTGCTGAACCTGCTGCCGCTGTGACCCAACCCTGATCAATGAAAGGAGATGGATGAATGGATGGATGGAGTAAATTAACTGCAGTTACTACAGTTATGTACACACTTCACACAGTGGATCTAGAGTAGTCTAAGAAAGTATGACTTACACGACTTATCGACCACAGGCCAGGCTCTGACCTACAGTATGTGTCGACTACTAATGTTAATGATGTCACTAATGTTTACAGCATAATATGTTACAGTGAAACAACACTACTGTGTTACAGTGCTGGTTTTATACAGCCACATGGGAATGATTATTCATTTCAAAGTGACTTAGTAACTTGTGTGTGAAATGTACTGACACAAGCCACAGAGAAACCAAGTGGAAATGTTTCCCCCCCAAAAACATACAAGATCAGTTAGAGTGGAGAACGGCTGTCTCAACAGGTCCTCTCTCAATGATGTCAAAAGCAGATCTGCACCATAGAAAATGGACATTTCAACTCCCAACATCAACTCATTTCTTCCACACATACTCTTCCACATATACTGCACTCAACCTTTCCACAGCACCCCTCCCTTTGTCCCACCTTCCGTCTGCCTCGCTGACCCCTATTTGCCTTTCCTTCTTCTCTGTACTCCTCTTCCGCTACTATCTTACCTTCTGGGTAGGTGTTCCACACATCAAAGCGTTCCACCCCTTGTCCATTCTGGGACAATCAGCAAACATGGGATAATTGGGTGCTGATGATGGCCCCCCTCAAGCCCACAGTGCCTTTCTGACAGGAAAAGGGCATCAATAAAAGAAGAAAAGAGTGACAGGCTCGTAGCCTGAAGCAGAGGAAGGGCAATGAAAGCCAGGAATAGTGAGTGATGACATGCATATCAATGCTGCCCCTGCAAGGTAAACAATGACTCTTAATTACTAGGCCAAGTTTTAATTAAGATGACGGTAGAGTAATTATTGCCCCTGACAGGGATGATTGAGCCAGGGAGTCCATGTTCTGATTAGGACACTCGTCTGGATGCTTCCCATCCCATAGGGAGGCAATAATGACATGACCTCTTGTTGTCAGAGGACGGCTGTGTGGCACAGGAAGGGAGCCTTCAAATGCTCTGTCAGTTCTTTTTTCTCACATGGCTAAGCACTTCAAGAAAAACTTCACACAGATATCAGCGAGAACAGCGCAGGGCAGAGGGTCAAAAAGATAAACTCTGCAAACTCCTAGGGAGGCCTTTTCTTTCACTCTTTATGTTTTGCAGGAGTCTAGCTGGCCATATTCTATATTTTTCAACAAACTCCATGTACAGACCAAAACCAACAATGGATGTGACTTATCCTCTTCCACTATGACACTGCTCCACTGTTGACCAAAAACTATGAAAACGCATCAGTGAGCCACTGGGTGACACGTGTCTGGTTTTGTGCTTTTTTTTTTGTTAATTTATTACAGTAATATATTTATAAAAACAGATAAACAAACTAAATGAGCAAACCTCTCTCCAAAATATAACATTATACCCTTGAAAGTAAAGACCAACAGCCAGCCGTTAGAAAGCGCTAACACAGCCAGTAGTGGTTGGCATAGATATGGTTGTAGATCAACTCACTAGCTGTAGTAGTAGCTGGGCTAACCCTGTTGGTGTCATGGTTTAATAGAGCATCAATGCATAGTAACCTTGTTTAAAACTACCGTGACCAGCTATATATCTATATGTCCTCGGCCAAGATGTTAAACCCCATCTTTCTGCTGTCGGAGTGTGAGTGTGTATGAATGGGTGACCTTAGTTTTATCATGAGCTCTTGGATAGGACGTGCTGTATGGCTTCAGTGGAGGAGCTGGCAACCTCTGCCTTTAGTGTATGAAAGCGTGTGTGAAGGGGTCAGTGTGACAAGTGTTGTTGTAAAAGACCAGAAAAGCATCATAAACTGAAAAGGTTTACATCTTACTGTTGGTTTGGTTTTTTGTTTGATTTGGTGTCATGGGTTAGACTGTACTAAATAACAATAATAATATGTATTACTACTTGGGACTGAAGGTTCACTGCAAGACTTTTGCCTGCATTGCACTGTATTTATATGAGTTGACTTTTAATCCCTTTACTAATGTCTTTAGTAACACTTTAACAGTATTTGGCACCTTGGCACTTTTATGCTTTATAACGGTTTCCATAGCTTCCTTTGTTAATTGCCTTTTACTCGTCATTATGATAACATTACACTACATACTGCAATATTGTCCAGTAATTCAGAGAGTGTAGTAACAGTCTGTTCCAACACTGCTTTTAGGGTTTAGGTTGCTTAAGTGACAAAAGTTGGGACTTCTGCCCCCCCTCGGCACTGAACTCATTGTGAAGTTATTGCTTCTATGTTAATTTCCTGCTCTAGCAAAAACATAAGGGATAATGGAGATGAGATAGGGGTGTCAAGTCAGATTGAAAAAATTCCAATAAAATACAAGGCATATAAGGAATTTAATCAAGCTCCTGTAAATATCTTTTCAACAATTTCCCTGCATGATATTCAGACTTTGTATTGCTCCACTTTGAATGCCTCACAGGCAACAGCATCAGAGGAGCAAGACCTCTTCTACTGATTTCACTGCTTCATTGTATTGATCAGTTTTAATTGAAGTCAGAAGCTTGTTTCTGCATTTGAAGTCCAATGGGACTGCTGATGCTGGGCTTTTAAAGTTCTGAGCACTGTACAGGTGGATGAATTATTCACTGCTGTTGACGGCACTGCTCTTTACTAATGAATGAGGGGTTGTGATGTGGCATGAAGCTTAGCCTTGACTCTTACTGAACCTTACTTTAACCTACAAAGAGTTCACACTTGCCTGCTGTTGCTTTAATATTATGGCCTTTGTGACTTTAGTGGAATTTTCCAGTGACTATTACTCTTCGTTCAGGAAAATCAAGCTCAGGCTGTTTAATTCAATGCATGTCGGGCCTTTCTACATGTGTATAAACTAGCTATTTATGCACTGGAAGATGTAGTATAACCAATGTCTTGACAGCTATAATATCTGTCAAATGGAGTAATTCACTGAGACATTAATCATCCTCACACAGCTTTCATGGCAGCAGTCATTACGCAGCCATTTTCGTCTGAATATCCAGAGTCTGCCGGCTAAAGCCTTAAACAGGTTGCTTGATTATCAAATGCACGCTGACCTTTTCAAGAAGATCCTCTCTATAAAAAAAAAAACCTCATTCAGTTAATTTTTTTCCTCCCTGTGGATAACACAAGATCATCCACTCTTAATTTATTGAATTGTAAGCATATTAAAATGAGCGTGGGGCGCATATCAATATGACTGCCTTGCCTGCTGTTCATGGCTTTTAAAGTTCCACAGAGGCAGAACGATGCTTCTGTGATAATAAAAGTACTACTAATACTAAACCTAATCCTGACCAGGTCGGGTTGCTAGGTGACAGTCACAGGAAGTGACCTGAGGAGAGGTGCAGCTGTAAATGTATTAGCGCAATAAAAGATTAGTTTAATGAACAAAATTCATCTGTGGAGCTGGTCACAACACTACTCTGGCACATTAACTCACCCAATAATACGCCGCCTGTTTTGTACATTGTCTCTTAACTTCTGCTGCTTGCATTTAGGGAGTGAACATTAACAAATTAGCAACACAACATAATTACACATTTTGAGTGTTAGTATTCCTTATTCCTTATTCCACACTGCTGTCCTGTATATTCCCATGTCTTCACTGCACACTGCAAAGTGTCCTCCCTGTTTGCATGTTGGCTGTTCACCAAGGTGGTAAGTGAACTAACAGCCTTGTTGACCTCACTTTCGCTATAATAATCAATGGAGGAAATGGTTTAAATTTTGGAGAGCAGAGCACCAACCTTAGGTGAAGTGCTCAAGTGATTCACAGTGAAGTAAGGCTGACAAAGGCCCTAAAAAACAAGGACAGGCACGAGAGAGCTACTGAAACTGTCTGACAATAACTCTGCACCCAGAAGTATGTAAATGTGATTTATTATACAAGACTAGTGAACCATGAATGGATACTGATGGTAGCCTTTCTGAAGGAGACTGATCTTAGGATCTGCATATTCCAGGATTCAGATCACTGCTGAAAGATGGGAATGAACAGATGATTATAGTGCATGTGAAAGCATTGCATGTTGATCATCATGTGCATGTGATCTGTATCCATTTTTCTGTTTCCCTCTGTCCTCCATCCATTCCTTTGGATGTAGCTGACCTCTGAACTGAATTCAATGCAGTTCTGGCTGAAAAAAGAAAAGAAACACAGATCCTTTATTCTAATGTTCTCCTGCTGCTGATGTGCCCTGGGTGTGTAGCAAAAATTACAGCCATTACCGCCATCACTGCTTCGCCTTGAAGGCCCCTGCTTTTTCAGCCTCTCTTTTCCCCTCTTATTTCTCCCATCTCACCTCTCCCATCTTGCCGCTGCCATAATATGAAACTGTAACTGAATTCCAAATGAATCCAGAGCCGTGGCGGAATAAAATTGATGTGTTGAATGCTAAGCTCTGCATTAAAGTATGACGATAATGGCCTGGTGTTTTACGAGTCATCTTGGCAGTCCCAAAACCCCCATGAACCCCCTCAACCACAACCTCCTCTCACTCCTTTAATCTTACCTTAGCCTGGAGCTAAAATACATTCCAGCTGCTGTAAACTCTATGGTAATACAACTGATTTTAGTATTGATCATTTTTCTAAATGTCAGTCAGTGCATAGCGCCTTGCATTTTACTAGCTTCATTGGAGGAGGATGTGGCAGCTGTCTGAGCTGGAGACACTGAAAAGGTATCTGAAAACTTGGCCCTGAATTTCACCGGGTACAACTCTGAGACGTTACAGCTGTGACACTGTTTTACTTATGCTTCATCCTCGTCAAAAATGACCTGCCACTATGTTTAACAGCATAGGAAACCCCCTTAATGATCTTTTTTCTTAAAATTCACTTTTCCGAGGATGACGTCAACATGAGGAAAAGTTAAATATTGCCTTTGTTCATATTTCCAGAAATGTAAAAATGAAATTAGAAAATAATCAAACCAAGTAAAAACTTTCATCCATCAATTATCTTCTGCTTATCCAGGGTTGGGTCACTGTTCTTGGTCTGCCCTGAGGTCTCCTCCCAGTTGGACGTGCCTGGAACATCTCCAAAGGAAGCACCCAGAGGGCATCCTAATCAGATGCCCAAACCACCTCAGCTGGCTCCTTTTGACGCAAATGATTGGTATTGGACTATCAAGTGATAATAGGAGCACACCCTTCGGTCCCCTTTTTTGAAAATGGGGACCATCATCACCCCAGTGTCCACCACCACAGTGCTCAGCTGGGTTCATGTGAGTATCCCCACACACGCCTGGCGCCTCTCACCCTGGGCAATTCTGGAAAAGGAGAGAGTCCAGCTCCTCTCCAGGATTTTGGTTCCAGAACCAGTGCTGTGCATGGAAGTAAGCCCAACTATATCTAGTTAGTAACGCTCCACCCCCTGCATCAGCTCCAGTTCCTTCCCCACCAGCATGGTGATGAATGACCAGTCTTGATACCAGCAAAAAGCATGCCCAGATCCCCGACTTCGCCTGCCACCTGGCTCAATTTCTTCTTCTTTGTAGTGGTCTTTGTGAATTGAATTTCATCTGATCCCTCCCCTGGTACAAATTTGCCTTGGGAGACCCTAACAGTGGCTATTGCCCCAGACAACACAGCCTTGGGAGACCCTAACAGTGGCTATTGCCCCAGACAACACAGCTCCCAGGATCACTGAGATATGCACCCATATGATACCCCACCACCACCCTAAGTGAGTAAAAACTTGTAGCAAGCTTGTGACGGGTTTTAGGGGTAACTATTTTATTTAGTTTTTGGGGTGCCAGCCAGGACTCAGCCTGACAATTAAAATTAGTTCCCTCTCCTGAAAACCCCACAAAGGGTGCATAAATTCATAACACTTCATACAACCTTAAACAAAAATGTGAACAAATCAAAATACCACTTTTCTTTTCATTTCACAAATTATATTTACACACAACAAAAAACCTATAAACAATGTTCACTTCTTCAGTTCCTGGTAGTTTTCAATAGTTCAGTTCAAAACAAAAACAACTGGATTTTCTTTCAGTTTATTTCCAGTGTAAAAATATGTAGAAAAAACAAAAACAAAACTAAATCCTCCGATAAGAAAAAAGGAAACGAAAAACACGTTTAATACGTTTTAATATTCCAGGTTTTTTCGTCTTCATAGTCTTCGGATAGGAAGGCCGCACAGAACTGATCATTGAATTCCTTCCATGTGCGAATTTTATGACGGCCACGCCCCACCAATCTCTTGCAGTCCCAAGAAGTACATTACGCAGGGTGGCAATGAGTTCTCATCTGTGAGTGGATTGAGAGCCAGGTAATCTTCACACCTTTCCAGGTATTGAAGGGGTCAGGCGAATCACCCAGTCTCCCAAAGGTAGGAAAATCAAGTTTTACTGGACTCTGTCCCATGAATCTGCTTTTACTTCTCCATGTAGGATTGATCCTCCAGGTGACGCAAAACTGGCTTCTGGCATTCCCGGCTGTACAGTAGACTGTAATCTGGGGCGTCTAGGCATGACCATTGGTTTCTCTCCTGTAAGGCTTCAGTGTGGGTTTGCACACTTACTTCACTAACATGGGTGGTAAGTCTGGCTGTTGTAATTTCTTCTGACAGTGTGTGTATGTTGTCTCTGCAGTGGAGACCTCCTCCTGGAGGTGAGATACGACCTCAGACATTGGCCTAAGAACAGAGTACACATCTTGCAACAGGTCAGAATGATGGCTTTTTAATCTCCAACCAAGAGATGAATTAAACTGTGTTCGCAGGTATTCAAGTTGCTTTTCTGTGTGTTCCACAATTTCTTTTTGTTGTTCATGGAATAGACCGTGAGCATTTTGGTCAGTTTTTCATTTTGAGTGGTGATTTCCTTTGTCATTTGTTTCATGCTTTCTTTTAGCTCCTGCCGATGCTGATACTGATCCTCAACAATTTTTTGAAGTTGCTGTTGAATGCCCGAGTCCAGCACCTTTTCCTTTAAGGCAGAGCTTTCAGGTAGACGGTCTCCATTTCCCCGGTTGTCATTTGTGTTATCAGTGTTTTGGTGGATTAATGGTGGGTTAGCCAGCTCTGAAAAACCACAAAGATCCATGTCCAACAGTGAGTAATGAGTTTCCTGTGTTTGTGCTGGTTTTGGCTGTAGAGACTCCATTGCAACTCCCTCCATTTCCCAGAGCAAAGACTCCAAGTGGGTTGCCATTTTGTTTCCTTTGTCCTCTTGTTCCACAAATAAAGAGGTTTCCCCCGCACAATCAGTGTGATTTTGTGTTATTTCACTCCAGTCAGTTGATGTTTTCCCTTTTCCATCCATTTATTTCGACACTTACTTTTCACAAGTGGCTTTTGTTTGTTCCTTAAACTCAGTTTTTTTATTTCCAAGGATTATGGTCCCATCTGGGGTGCCAATTTTTATGTGACGGGTTTTAGGGGTAACTATTTTATTTAGTTTTTGGGGTGCCAGCCAGGACTCAGCCTGACAATTAAAATTAGTTCCCTCTCCTGAAAACCCCACAAAGGGTGCATAAATTCATAACACTTCATACAACCTTAAACAAAAATGTGAACAAATCAAAATACCACTTTTCTTTTCATTTCACAAATTATATTTACACACAACAAAAAAACCTATAAACAATGTTCACTTCTTCAGTTCCTGGTAGTTTTCAATAGTTCAGTTCAAAACAAAAACAACTGGATTTTTCTTTCAGTTTATTTCCAGTGTAAAAATATGTAGAAAAAAACAAAAACAAAACTAAATCCTCCGATAAGAAAAAGGGGAAACGAAAAAACACGTTTAATACGTTTTAATATTCCAGGTTTTTTTTTTCTTTACCAGCTCACCAGCCGACACACAGGGACTCCTCCTCCGACATGGGAAAACAGACGTCCTTCCTGTAAGTCCGCGTTGAGGGGCCGTTCCGCTCCAGGAAAGCACGCATAAGGCAAAACGAGGGACTAAACTGCCTCAGTACTCAGTAAACTGCCTATCTCCGCAGTGTGCGGACGAAACGCCGCACTCTCACTCGTGTTCCAGCAACCGGTAGCCTCGCCATATTGGTTAACGTCACTTTTAATGGACCGTCGCGCACATGTTGCTAGGCAACCGGGGTGATCCCATGAGACGTGGTTGGCTCGTTATATCCCCTCCCCCCTGAAAAAAGTCCGCACAGGTGACACCTATCTACAGTAAATTAGAAACCTAGAAAATCCTCGTCATCTGTGTCGGCTTCAAAGATCTTCAGGACTTGGTGGTGTTGCTGCTTATCCCATTCCTCAGCTGTGGGATAGCAGGGTTTCATTTTGCGATGTTTACCACCTTGAGGTCCATTCCTGAATCCTCCAGGACGATCTGGTAACAGAGTGGGCTCATTTTCTGCACCACTCTGTAGGACCTTTCCAACGTGGGGCCAGTTTGGCTGAAAAGACTTGTCAGCTTTGGATTGAGGGTGAGTACGGATCCAGACCCGATCGTTGTCTGTAAAATTCCGTCTCTTCTCCTTTTGTCATAGTTCAGTTTCTGTTTTTGTCTTGCTTTTCCCACGTTGGTGTTCACAAACTTTTTTAATTCTCTCACTTGTTTAGCTGTGGCGTAAGCATTTGAGTCTGGATCACATAGATGTGGCTTCAGCTCAGTGTCCAAAGGACCCTTCAGAGGACGGCTCAAGTTTAGCTCTGCAGGCGTTACTCCAGTGGATTCATGCACCGCCGAGTTCAAGGCAAACCGGAATTCAGGTAAGTACTTGTCCCAGGTTTTATGTTTTTCTTCCACATAGGAGGCAATCATAGCCTTCACATTCCGGTTGACCCTCTCTGTCAGGTTTGTCTGTGGATGGTAAGGTGAGGTTTTCTTTTGCTTCAGATTCCACCGCCTGCAGGTTTCCTCAAAAACAGAAGAGACAAACTGAGGCCCTTGATCGGAGAGGATAAACTGTGGTACACCCCAGCGGGTGAGTATCTCCCTGGTGAGGACCTGAGAGACTGTCTCTGCTGTTGCTTATGGAGCGGGAACATTTCGACCCACCGGGTGTAATAATCAACAAAGACAAGCAGATAGAGATGACCACTGGAGCTGCGAGGAAATGGTCCCATGAGATCCACACCGAGCATTTCCCAAGGTGCATGCACAACAACTTGCTGCAGTTTTCCAGGAGGTTTCCGGGTTTCAGGTTTGTAACGCTGACAAACTTGGCAATGCTGCACATGTTCCTCACATCCAGGCTCATCTTAGGCCAGTACACCAGAGCTTGTAACCGCTTGTAGGTCTTATATCTTCCAAAGTGGCCGGATACTGGATCATTGTGATAATGATGGAGCAGCTGTTTCCGCAGTGCTGAAGGAATGTACACCTGGTAAAGTGTTTTGTGAGGTAATTTCACCACCCTGTAAATCTTGTCCTCCAAAACAGTAAACTTGGTCACATTGTTTTCTGTCACTTCTCCTGATTCCATGATCTTGTTGTACAGATTTTGAACATCAGAATCCTCCTGCTGGGCTTTCCAAATGTCCTCATCTGTAATTTGAAGGTGTGTAGATGTGTCCGTCTTGGAGCGTAGCACCGCAGCACAAGTGGCAGGTTGGTGATGTATGTTACACACAGGAGCTCTTGATAAAGCATCTGGTACGGTGTTGTATTTCCCTTTTCTGTATTCCACAGTGAAAGAGAACTCTTGGAGGCGGAGTGCCCATCGAATAAGTCGAGTGCTGGGTTTCTGAGTTTTAAAAACCCAGACAAGAGAAGAATGATCTGTCACCACTGTAAAATGTCTGCCTTCCAAATAATATCGCCATTTTTCCAGGGCCCAGACAACAGCTAGACATTCCTGTTCTGTGGTGGAATAATTCCTCTCTGCCGGATTCAAAGTGCGACTGGCAAAGGCAAGGACTTGCTCTGCACCCAGTCCAGTCTGTTGAGCCAAGACAGCCCCAAACCAACGTCACTGGCATCTGTGTAGACGATAAAGGGCAGGTTGAAGTCAGGATGTCCCAGAATTGGCGGAGAAACAAGATGTTGTTTAAAGCCTCAAAGGCTGCCTGACATGAGTAAGTCCAGACGAACTTGGCTCCTTTCCGTTTAAGGGCGTTGAGTGGTTCAGTCAGCTGAGAGAATCGGGGCACGAAGCGGTGGTACCATCCAGCCATCCCAAGAAATCTTTGAAGTTCCTTGATGTTCTGAGGACAGGAACTCATGCACTGCCTTCGTCTTCTCAGCATCGACTTGTACACCAGCAGAGGAAACAACATGACCCAGAAACTTCAGGGAGGTGCGAAAGAACTGACTTTTTTTCATGTTGACTGTGAGGTTAGCTTCTCGTAGCTTGTCAAATACTGCCTGTATGTCAAAGCTGTGCTGCTCAATGGTGTTGGAATAAATGATGATATCGTCCAGATAAACAAAGCAAACTTTCCTCCGTAGGTCCCCGAGGACTAGTTCCATCAGGCGTTGGAAGGTGGCTGGGGCATTCTTTAGTCCAAACGGCATTACTTTGAACTGATAAAGGCCAAAAGGACAAATGAAGGCTGTCTTCTCCCGGCTGTCTTTATCCATTTGGACTTGCCAGTAACCACTGTTCAGGTCCAAAGTAGAGAACACCACTGCTCCAGCCAAAGATTCCAAGATTTCCTGGATGTTGGGTAAGGGATAGGCATCAGTGTGAGTAACTGCATTAATTTTTCTGTAGTCCACACAGAACCTTGGTTTGGGATCATTTTTCTTCGGTACCAAGACAACAGGGGCAGCATAAGGAGAGGCGGATGGCTCTATGATGTCCTTTTCCAACATTTCCTCCACATGTTCCTTGATGACCTGCAGCTTGGTTGGTGATACCCGATACGCCTTCTGTTTGATTGGCACATCGTGGGTGAGGAAAACTTTGTGGGTGAGAATATTTGTACATCCCAGTGTTGCTGTACAGACATCAGAGTTTCCCTGTATTTGACACAATAATTGATTTTTCCCAAAATCATCCAGGTGAGCACTGCTGGTGGCGGCCTGTATGAGGTCATGACCAGGTGGTAGAGAGACGAGGTTCCTAGGAGCGACGGCAGAGAAGAAAGCAAGCTGAGGTGGGAGAACAGCATCTGATGCTGCAGGCGCTCTTAAGAACAGATATTGGCGCTTCTTGTTGGACTTAAACCAATAAAGATTCTCAGATACATCAAACTGCAAGCCAGAGAAGAAGATGAAGTCGAGTCCCACCACTGCAGGAAAAGAGAGACTACACGCAGGCAGAATGACACAAGGTAATGTCACAGATTGAGCTTGTAGAGTGAGGTTCACTTCAGTCCATCCTAATGGCTGTCTTTCTTCCCCATCTGCTAGGTACAATGGTCCCCGTGTCCAGGGCTTCAACACATCCTGTTGTTTTTTCACACCTGTCCACACTTGTTCGTTTATTAGTGTGTAAGATGAACCAGTGTCAAGGATGGCGATTTCCTTGCTCGGACCGATCTGTAATGGGACCATCAATTGGCAGGGAAGTGAACTTTCAGGTGGTGATGAAGGTACGTTTACAGAGGCAGTAGCTCCCCGAGAAATTGAAGGAGTAAGGAGCCAAGTGTAGCCTGGTTATCTTGGTTGTGGTAAGTTTTGGCAGCTTGCTGATGTGGGGGTCTGGGAGAAGAAGCTCGCTGAGAATTCCACTGAGGACAGGAAGCTGGTGCATGACTTCCTTTGCAGCGCCAACAATACGCTTGAGGAGGTCGGTTATGGCTGGGTGGGCTTGGTCGGGCAGAGTTTTCTTTGGTGTTAGGGATAGAACAGCAGATTCAGAGGCAGCAGGCTTTGGTGTTCTCTTTAAGAAATTTTTCCTCTGTTCGTACTGCAGCTGGTTCTCCCGGTCCTTCTCCAGTTGTTGACCCAGGCGGACAAGTTCATCCACAGAGGTAACTCTGCTACTTCGTAGCTGACTGGCCAGTTGGGGTTAATGTTTTTCAATATCAGCTTTACGATTTCTTCTTCTCCAATAGTTGATTTCCAGCGTTTGCACAGCGACTGGTACATGTAGGCAAAGTCTCTGATGCTTTCACCATCTCCTTGGACCCTATTGCGCACTCGTTCTGCTAGTTCGTCTTCATAGTCTTCGGATAGGAAGGCCGCACAGAACTGATCATTGAATTCCTTCCATGTGCGAATTTTATGACGGGCCACGTCCCACCAATCTCTTGCAGTCCCAAGAAGTACATTACGCAGGGTGGCAATGAGTTCCTCATCTGTGAGTGGATTGAGAGCCAGGTAATCTTCACACCTTTCCAGGTATTGAAGGGGTCAGGCGAATCACCCAGTCTCCCAAAGGTAGGAAAATCAAGTTTTACTGGACTCTGTCCCATGAATCTGCTTTTACTTCTCCATGTAGGATTGATCCTCCAGGTGACGCAAAACTGGCTTCTGGCATTCCCGGCTGTACAGTAGACTGTAATCTGGGGCGTCTAGGCATGACCATTGGTTTCTCTCCTGTAAGGCTTCAGTGTGGGTTTGCACACTTACTTCACTAACATGGGTGGTAAGTCTGGCTGTTGTAATTTCTTCTGACAGTGTGTGTATGTTGTCTCTGCAGTGGAGACCTCCTCCTGGAGGTGAGATACGACCTCAGACATTGGCCTAAGAACAGAGTACACATCTTGCAACAGGTCAGAATGATGGCTTTTAATCTCCAACCAAGAGATGAATTAAACTGTGTTCGCAGGTATTCAAGTTGCTTTTGTGTGTTCCACAATTTCTTTTTGTTGTTCATGGAATAGACCGTGAGCATTTTGGTCAGTTTTCATTTTGAGTGGTGATTTCCTTTGTCATTTGTTTCATGCTTTCTTTTAGCTCCTGCCGATGCTGATACTGATCCTCAACAATTTTTGAAGTTGCTGTTGAATGCCCGAGTCCAGCACCTTTTCCTTTAAGGCAGAGCTTTCAGGTAGACGGTCTCCATTTCCCGGTTGTCATTTGTGTTATCAGTGTTTTGGTGGATTAATGGTGGGTTAGCCAGCTCTGAAAAACCACAAAGATCCATGTCCAACAGTGAGTAATGAGTTTCCTGTGTTTGTGCTGGTTTTGGCTGTAGAGACTCCATTGCAACTCCTCCATTTCCCAGAGCAAAGACTCCAAGTGGGTTGCCATTTTGTTTCCTTTGTCCTCTTGTTCCACAAATAAAGAGGTTTCCCCCGCACAATCAGTGTGATTTTGTGTTATTTCACTCCAGTCAGTTGATGTTTTCCCTTTTCCATCCATTTATTTCGACACTTACTTTTCACAAGTGGCTTTTGTTTGTTCCTTAAACTCAGTTTTTTATTTCCAAGGATTATGGTCCCATCTGGGGTGCCAATTTTTATGTGACGGGTTTTAGGGGTAACTATTTTATTTAGTTTTTGGGGTGCCAGCCAGGACTCAGCCTGACAATTAAAATTAGTTCCTCTCCTGAAAACCCCACAAAGGGTGCATAAATTCATAACACTTCATACAACCTTAAACAAAAATGTGAACAAAACAAAATACCACTTTTCTTTTCATTTCACAAATTATATTTACACACAACAAAAAAACCTATAAACAATGTTCACTTCTTCAGTTCCTGGTAGTTTTCAATAGTTCAGTTCAAAACAAAAACAACTGGATTTTTCTTTCAGTTTATTTCCAGTGTAAAAATATGTAGAAAAACAAAAACAAAACTAAATCCTCCGATAAGAAAAGGGAAACGAAAAACACGTTTAATACGTTTTAATATTCCAGGTTTTTTTTTTTCTTTACCAGCTCACCAGCCGACACACAGGGACTCCTCCTCCGACATGGGAAAACAGACGTCCTTCCTGTAAGTCCGCGTTGAGGGGCCGTTCCGCTCCAGGAAAGCACGCATAAGGCAAAACGAGGGACTAAACTGCCTCAGTACTCAGTAAACTGCCTATCTCCGCAGTGTGCGGACGAAACGCCGCACTCTCACTCGTGTTCCAGAAACCGGTAGCCCCGCCATATTGGTTAACGTCACTTTTAATGGACCGTCGCGCACATGTTGCTAGGCAACCGGGGTGATCCCATGAGACGTGGTTGGCTCGTTATAAGCTAACTTCCCTCCAAAATTATACATGGCATTATACCTTTGTAGTATAGAGATAAAAAAAAACGTATGAATTCCTTTAATATGTATTAAATATATAGTTAATTATCATTTTTTTGTCAAGTCTGTTATCACTAATTTCAAATACTTGTATGTGTCACCCAACTAAACATTTCCACCAGGTCTAATCCAAATAAAATCTATCCATTTAAACATTTTTTTGGAGAAAAACAAAACACAAATATTGTTACACCCACAGCACAGACAGTGGCTTAAACGTTAACATTGTAACAGCTAAT